>JALIGW010000034.1:795993-1056114 GCA_023053685.1 Diadophis punctatus similis
TGCTATCAGTTATACTACAAAAATAATTAATAAATTTCCAAAAGCTTTCTTTGAGGAACTGAGAATTTCTGAGTCCCCAGGGAGTAGGGCGGCATATAAGAACAGCAATAAATAAATAAAAATAAATAAATTTATAAAATGAGGGTTGTGATCATTCCATTATTTCAATTTGCAAGAACCCTAGAAAAGTGCTTAAACAAGGAGTTCTTGAACAAAGGCTCACTGAAATTCACCCATCATTTATTTAATTTTTATATCAATTTAAATAGCCAGCCATCTCATTAACTGGAAAACTGGGTAGTGAACATAGGATTAAAAACAAACACCACAACGGTATTTAAGGCCTAATGGAAAGGTGAGGCTGTGGAGAGATCATCAATATACTATAAATAAGGCATTTAAATAGCATTTACACCCAGTGTATGCAATCAATCAACTGCTTTATATTCTTCCAGGGGAAAAGTCTTTGCAAAGTTGGATTTAGCCCAAACATATCAACAACGATCATCACTCACCATTGATTGAGCATGTTGAACTAAATGTCTCCAGAGGTCAAATATACATGGCTCCTGGGTTATTCTAATACTCCATGAAAGTTCTAGTTTCTGGAATCTCAGAGTTTGATAATCTTCTGATTATGACGTCAACAGTGGAGGAACTTGCTATTATACTTAGAAAACTTTGAGTCATTCAGGAAGTTCTCCCTTAGCATAGAGAAGACCTATAAGAAATCCACATATATCAACTGGGGTATATGGGGAACAAATCATCTGTAAACCTGTTTTTAAGCCCTAATATTAAATAAATACAAACACCAGCAAACTTCTTTGTGATCTCATTCACCTAATGTGTCATATCTCTAATATAGAGTACCAAAGCATAATATTTTTGCCCATTCTTTGTCACACATAGCTGTACACCAACAATACAGTTCAGTGATGTTTCTTGAGGAGAAAAAAAAGCCAAGTACATCTTTGGCTGAAAGAAGTTGATTGCAACATGTCAGTGTGTCTTCCCACTATCACCACCCAAGGACTGTTCCTGTCAACATCTTTTCTTGATTCATAGTGGAGATGCAGAACCACCCAAGCAACAGCCAAAAACACCAGGTAAGACAACAACCACTATTTGGGAATCCATCAGTTTCCCCTGTCAGTTTATATATGCTCTGCACTTTGCTTATCCCTAATGAGAACAGGATGTAAATGGCAATTGGAGAAAACCCATCTGATAGAAAATCCCTTTGAAAGACAGGAGTGGGTTCCTCCCGGTTTGGACTGGATCGGCCGAACCAGTAGCGACCCGCTGGTGACGTCACGATGGCGTCACAGATCCAGTTCAGTCATGGGCGCCGCCATATTTTGGGGGGGATAATTTTTTCCATTTTTTTTACTGTTTGGAAGTTTTTTCCTCTGCTGTTGCTTGAAAAAAGGGCCCTCCCTCCTGCCCCCGGGTTTATACTTACCTTTATTCCTTTGCCCGAAGCACAGCTGATCAGCTCCTCAGCTGTGTTTTGGGCTGATTCTAGCTACTGAGCATGCGCGGAAGCAGAATTGCATGAGGGGACGCGTGCGAAACGTTGCGATGCGAACCGGTGGCGAAGGTAAGTGGAACCCAACCCTGTTGAAAGGTGAAATTGAGCTTCCGGGTAAAAAGGTGTTATTTAGTAGCATGAAGGCTTAGAATATCCTAGCTGAGAGACCAGTGGGGAAAGGACAGCTAATGCATGCATTTTGAAGAATGGATTCCTGCAGCTATCAGACAGCCAATGAGGGAGAGACCTATGGCATGTAGAAGAGGTTATTCAAAATTCAAAGGGGGAGAAAGCCATACAGCCTACTTTTTTCCAGCTGGAGTATATGAATGTGCTCCCAACCCTGCTTCCTTGCCAGTCTTCTACTATCCACTCTGGTGCTTTTTGGCACCACATAAGCCCATGCATTTGGCATGCTGATACTCTGAGCAAGTTGGGTCTTTAATGCACAAAGGAGAGGGTAGGTTCAGTCTAAACCTCCACTGGATAATTTTTATCTTGTCTGGTTGGGTCTTCTTTATGTTATTGAAAATAAGCCTTTAAATAAGCATTTCAGCATTATTGCCGTAACTCCCTTTCCTCCCAAGTTATACATTTTCCCTAACGGCTTAACAAAAAATTATTCTAATGTATGCATTTTGATAAGGATACGTTTTCATTGACTTACGTCAGCCAAGGATAAAATAATAAAATGCAAAGGCCCAAGGACATCTGTATTCTGGTCCACCCCTCCGTTCAGGTATTTCGTTAGTCAGACTCATAATTCTTAATCTGCTGTCTTTGTTCTATCGGCCGTACCCACAAAGATGGATTGATATGTAAATAAGGCAGCAGCCCAGTTCAATGCCCTTTCCTGCAGAATTAGAAGTGTTTAGTGATAAAACTCTGGGCTTGGGAATCAGATGTCCATGAACCTCTGGAAGCCAGACTACTTTAAGATTGGCAATGGTTTAAAGCCATCAGTATTCTAAAGTGACAGATGACCCAGTAGCTTCTCAATGTGCTAAACTCCATCTCTCACCACCTGTGATAATTAACCAGACTAGCTGGGGCTGATGAATGTTCTAGATCAGCATTTCTCAAACTTTTTTTGATCACTGCCTGCTTAGTTGTACCAAGTTTTCATAACATCCCCTGTCCTGCATACATACTGTATTTTTCGGAGTATAAGACGCACCGGAATATAAGACGCACCTTAATTTTGGGGGAGGAAAACAAGAATTCTGCCTCTGCCTACCAGCATCAGGATTAGCGGGGTCCTCACTTCCACTTGGATTTTGATAACGATCAGCACAGATCTTTTTATCTGTTCTAACAACAAAAATGAATTTTGCTTTCTAAGATTACAGAAATGTGAAGTGAATAAGAAATTACAAGTAGTCATATGTGATTGTATAATCTTCTGTGTTTTTGTATTATTACTAAAACATATTAGTAGCAGATATTCCTTGATTTTTCAGAATCCACTTTTGTTGCACTTTTGTAGCCTGCAGTACTGCACTCTAACCACTGCACTACCATAGCTCATATGTGAAATATATTGCACACGTATTATTTCTTTGCAAACAATTGCAAATACAAACAATTAAGTCATAGTTGTAGTTGCAAATATAGTTCTCATAATAGTAAGTAATTTAGTTTGTTAATATTTAATGTGGTGGAGATCTATTTATATATCAACATTGGGTTTAATCTCCATAAGCAAAAGTCATAAATTGCCATATTCAACAATTTACAGACAATTACTTTGTTTTATTAAAAGCTGAGAAACAGTTCAAAATTGTGTCAAAATTCTGATGTCAGTTTTGAAATTTTGGTTTCAGTTCAACATCATTTTGCAATTCAGTGTGTCTTCTACAAAATATCTATCAATATTTTTCATTTCAAAATGGATGTATTACCTAACTTTCAAATTAAGATGATCCTCAAATCTTTTCTTTATATCTTTATGCAACATTTGCAAATGATTACAAAAAATTAATTTAATTTAAATTTCATATATTCTGCAGAATACTGTCTATATTTTTTACTTTTTTACTTTGTCATTAAATAAATAAATATTAATAAATAAAAGTATTTTTAAAAATAATAAGTGCTAAATACTATTGAGAAAGGTGGTTGAATAACTTTACTCTTCAGCATAATCTCTCCTGTGAGCTGCTTGATATTTTGATAAAATAAGATAACCTTTATTGTAACTTTTTCTGTGTACATACTGGCATACATTAAAATGAATTTCGATGCATGCTCTCAAAAGAATATCTATCTATCTATCTATCTATCTATCTATCTATCTATCTATCTATCTATCTATCTATCTATCTATCTATCTATCTATCTATCTATCTATCCTCATACACATAAACATACATACACACATATACATATGCCACATATATACATATACATATACATATACATATATAAAACATATATACATATACATATACATATACATATACATATACATCAGTAATGGGTTGCTAATCCCAGCGCTACCAGTTTGCGTGTGCGTTTGCGCGTGCATGCGATGCTTCTGCGCACATGCAGAAGCGTCTGGGGTGGGTGGGTGGAAGAGACAGACTTTGTGATCTCCGGAAGAGCTGAGGTGGTGCAGCGGTTAGAGGCAGTACTGCAGGCCATTTCAGCTGACTGTGATCCACAGGTCAGCGGTTCAAATCTCACCAGCTCAAGGTTGACTCAGCCCTCCATCCTTCCGAGGTAGGTAAAATGAGGAACCAGATTGTTGGAGCAATATAAATATACATTGCTTACTGGTGTAAACCGCTTAGAGATTGCTTGCACTGTGAGGCGGTATATAAATCTCACAAATAAAATAAATAAATAAATAAACTTAAAATATATTATCCACTTAGCTTTTGTTAGCCTCTGCTAACATCGTCAGAGTGTAAAAACTACCATTGAAGAGATATTCGCCTTTATACATCATTGATCAATTTGGCCATTGTGAGCATGATAGGCCCATCCACCCACCTCCCACCTATAATTAGCTCTGTCATTTTTATTTCAGACCTGTTAATCGATGGAGGCCTAGCTCCTGTTGCTTCCTCCCTTATCGCGCACCGCTTGGGCTGCCCATCCCCAGGTAATGGCGCTGAGCTGTCAGATATTGCTTTAACGGCATTCTCTCTGGCCCCTTCCCACACACCACCACTCCTCCGCCTCACAGGCACATTTGATATATCAACAAAATTTGTTTGTTGTTTTTCCCATGATCTTGTAACCGGCCCGGCTCATTCCTCATTATCCATGTCTATTATGGCTTGAAGCTACTCTGCCAGACTCTTCAGCATTCAGTCTGGGCTGGCTACGCCTCCACAGGACAAATCTACATGCCCAAAGGGTGGGGTTGCAATTGAGCTCTGCTCCCCGATAAGAATTGGTCTCTGCATGCACGCAATGGCCAAATTGATCAATGATGTATAAAGGCAAATATCACTTCAATGGTAGTTTTTATACTCTGAGGATGTTAGCAGAGGCTAACGAAAGCTAAGTGGATAATATATTTTAAGTTCCAGAGATCACGATATCTGTCTCTTCTTTTATAGCTACACCTGGAACTCGTATTTTTGGGATAGTTTTTTTAGGATATATATGCACAACACACACACACACACACACACACACACACACACACACACACACACACACACACACACATATATATATATACACACACACATATATATATACACATATATATATACATATATATATATATATCACAGTCCATTTTGAATACATAGGGGGGAAAAGAGTCTTGATATTTCTCTGATATTAGGGACAAATATGAAGGAACTTATGATTGCACCCTAAAAATTGAATCAATGAAGATCCTGTTCCAGGTTTGCTCTCAACATTATGAATTCCAAAGCCTTTGACATGAAAAGGAATGTCTTTCTAAGTAATCTGGGCAATAGGGCAAACCAGCAACAATATTGCCAAATTCTTTGTAGCAGGAACTTGCCAATTTTTGAAAATTCTAAGTACATTCATTTCTGTGAAGTAGATTATATCATGCAAATATTTCCCCCAAGAAAGCAAAGAAAAAAGAACACCTAAAGAACAAATTACATGCTGATTATCTTGTTTTTAATTCAAAGTGAAAAGAAAAAGGAATCTAGATATGATTGATTTCCTCTGCTCCCATTAACACCTCTGCCTATCAGTAGAGCATTTGATGATACATGGTGTTTAGCCCCCACAATTCCAAAGATGCTAAATTGTAGACAGACATTTGAAGGAGTGCAAGATAATAATTTATAGAATTTTTGGTCCATTGAGCATTGGATAATTTTGATGACTTCTAAAACCCTTCAGCCAGAAGTGCTTTACTTCAGATCCCACTATAATTAGCTACAAAGGTTATTTGAGTAAGACGTGAAGGGAGGCTGGAAGGTTATTGTTAAATGAAATCAATTTCACCTACCCTGTTTTCTAGCTGCAATATTTTCTTCTTAATCTCAGTTGGGGGGGGGGATAAGTCATTTCCCCACAAACAATAACATCTGACGGTTTAGTAATATCTTCAGTGCTTTCTAAATCTTTTTTTAAGTAGAATTGGGTTGTTGTTTTTCTTCAAGACAAGATAGCTTAGAGATTCATTGCAATTTTGTACGTGCCAACTGAGAAAAGTCTTATGCAAGCTACAAACCTATGCCAATGCACCCAGGGAGTAAGGCCCATTTACTTGTTTGTCAAAACATTTTAACTTCATTTTCAAGACAATATGCCCTCCCAAAGCAGTTTACAAGGTTATAAAAAAATGAGACTCATGAATCTGCATATCTTTGTCTGTACCTGTGTAAATTTGTACTGTAAATAGACACATGGGTTTTTTTTCTCTCTGAAATTGTCTTCCCCCCCTCCATTTTGTGGTTTTTTTTTTATGATCCAGCTAAAGATAAAGCTGCTTTATCTCTTTTTTAAATGAGAGTTACTCACAGTTTGGTGATTCGAAGTAGAGAGGCCTTAATTTTGGGGACCATTAACAAGTACACCTGTCCTTTTAATAATTTCTGCATTGCATTTAAAACATATACAAACACACCAGTAGTGGGTTTCACTTATCTTCGCTATAGGTTCGGAACTGTGAACGCACGCATGCGTGCACTTCGCACACATGCAGCGCTTCTGCGCATGCGCAGATCGTCTGTGATGACATCCGGGTGGGTGGGCGGAGCCTCCTGCCACCGCTGCTACCGGTTCGCCCGAACCAGGGTGAACCGGTAGCAACCCACTACTGAAACACACTCATGGATTGTGGGTGGCATACCTCCTGAAAGTAATCCTGTTTGCTAATATTCACTCTAATACATAAACTATGATATATGTTTAAGAGCCGAGGTGGCGCAGCAGTTAGAGGCAGTACTGCAGGCTACTTTAGCTGACTGTGATCCGCAGGTCTCACCGGCTCAAGGTTGACTCAGCCTTCCATCCTTCCGAGGTAGGTAAAATGAGGACCCAGATTGTTGGGGGCAATATAAATATACATTGCTTACTGGTGTAAATCACTTAGAGAATGCTTGCACTGTGAGGCGGAATATAAATCTCACAAATAAATAAATAAATAAATGACACAATAATCAAGTATTGGGACATCACCCTTCTCCTATGTAGCTTGCAAAGGTCTAAAATCACTCATGTATTAATTCCCAGGAAAACAGTCACACAGAAAAAAAAAACGTATGCTGAAACCTGAATTCAGAGGACCAAATAAGTAAAAAGCACATCAAACAAATACTAAATTATTACATATGTAAATAAAACCAAAAGATCCAATAATCCTGTTCCTATTAAGAATAAATCTGAAAACTGGACTTTTTAAATATAACATTATTCTTTTCTGAATCAGGTCTGACTAGAAAAAAGAAGCTGTGCTGAAAGAAATTCAGAATGTAGCTGCTTCACCTTTCCACTACAGATAGTTCTCGACATACAACAGTTCATTTAGTGACTGTTCAAAGTTACCACGGCACTGAAAAAAGTGACTTATGACCATTTTTCACACTTATGACCATTGCGGCATCCCCTTGGTCATGTGATTTAAATGTCCTGGAGTCATGTGATCTCCTTTTGTGACCTTCTGACAAGCAAAATCAATGGGGAAACCAGATTCACTTAACAACTGTGTTACTAATTTAAGAACTGCAGTTAACAAATATGGTGAGAAATGTCATAAAATGGGGCATAACTCACTTAACAAATTTCTCAATTTGTTTAGCAATTTCTCAATTTCTCTCTTTAGCAACATAAATTTTGGGCACAATTGCAGTCATAGGTTGAGGATTATCTGAATCGGCTTTCATCAGATGGAGCTCACCATTGATAATAAGAAGAAAGCTTTTGTTTTAAAAGATGACTAAGAGTCTATTCAGAGAAAGAAGGCAAAATCTCTGAGAAGAACAGCTTGTCTTTGGAAGCTGGAGATTGTAGGTTCAGTGTGGCAAAAGCAATTCATTTTAACACAGAGGTCTCCAACCTTGGCAACTTTATGAGGTGTGGACTTCAAATCCCAGAATTCCTCAGCCAGCCATGCTGGCTGAGGAATTCTGGGAATTGAAGTCCACACCTCATAAAGTTGCCAAGGTTGGAGACCTCTACAACAAGCTCTGTGAAAAGTATGTTAACAAGTATGATTTATTACTCAAACAGAAATTTGTTCCAATCAGGGAACATCTCTTATTTTGGATAGATAATCTCAGGGATTCTAATCTTCTCTTGTTTCCCCAAATTTTGAAGGGCACCTTAAGCAACTCTGGATGGGCTAATTCAGGCATTTTGCATGCTGTAATGCTTGGAACATCAACATATGGGAACACTTTACACAAACTGAGGAGAGAGGGGAAAAAACTAATGCCAGGCACAGAAAGATACCCCTATAGTTCTCATTCAAATCGATAAAAGAAGAGATTTTATAAGAAATTATCAGGTTGGGGTATAGTGCTCTCCTTAGCTTAGTTTCAGCTTGTTATACTGCATTCAGGCTATTTTGCAACCTTTTGCAATTGCAGATATTTTAAGTACTGTATTTTGATATTCCTGACTCCAAATTGAACCAGAGGAGATACTCTGGAAAGCCTGGGGTTGGTTCACACAAATCATTGCCTTCAGTCAGGTTCAGGTATCAATGGAGGATACCCCTCACCATTGATTTAACGCTGCTAAAATTGCAAAAGGAAGTACTTGTACACTCTTGCTCTAGAGGCCAGGATCAGATCATTTCTTTCCCCCAGGCATATAATGAGTACTTTTTCTGATCAAGTACAGCTGTCCATCACTGTTACATTTTGCCATGGTCATCATGCCAGCCAGTTAAATTAATTCACCAACCAACCAGAACAGGATAATTAGCAAGTCTGGTGCTGCATACAGAATCCTGGGTATTTTTAATTCATGATCAAGAGCTTTGGCAGATGAACCCCTCAGGAATGAACTAGAGAACATGTCCAGGAGAAAAAGATGGCCATATAGTAACTACAAAACACCATTCTCCCCCCCCCCCAATTCCATCCTAATTCTTCTTCCGCAGCTTTGGTGGAGTTAATAGTATTGTGGAAGTAACAAATCACAATTTCCTATCTTGTGTTTGTCTAGCATTGGCCCCGAAGAAAATCCAGAGGAAGCCAAGTTGGAGACATTCATGGGTGACGCTTGTCCTTTGTTGTCATTATTGAACCATTCATAGCACGTAGTGCAATAGGTCACCCTGACAAATAGTTGTATTTTTATGACGTGTATAGTCAAGGTCATTAAAGCCTGTGACCATTTAAGGCCTCATTATAATGTTTGAAAGAGCAAGAGGTTACTCCTAGAGAAGTTTGCTGGGTTAATAATGTAGTTCCTCCATCTATTTTATTAGTTTCTCGATCTTGTAACCTAGCTGCAGTAATGCAAGCTATATAGGCAAACATTCCTATTATTTTTAATGTTGTGATCATTATTATCAAAAGTTATTTACGCTTTTACATTCTTATTTATATAGCTTTCCTAAATTAGTGCAGAAAAACACCTCGGACATTTGTATTCTTTTATTTATTATTATTTTTAAAATGTAATAATTGTTTTACTTTCAAAAATAATGGGATATGTCCAATCCATTGATCTGTATTCTTAAAAAACTAAAACAAAACTGTTGAAAAAAAAATTGCCCTATCATTTTCAGGAGCAGGAGGTATTTGACCTTGATTTCTTAATATAAAAAGCAGATCCCATCTTCTGTTTCAAACTGGTAAAAATCATTGGAGTTGTTCCTCCTCTACTTCCTGGAATAATCTTGCATTAGAAGTTGAGCACTAAAGAACACCAAACTCTAAAGCCAATGATTGTTCCCAGGGATGTAGATGCTTTAGCATGGGGGACTGAATCAAAACCTCAAACATCCCACTACATAAAAAAACACTGACAACCACTGAATAGTCTCTCAGTACTAATCCTTGAAAGTGAACCATAATAATGTTATACCCAGATTCTCAACACTCTACAGTGGTCCATGAGGATACCAAGGGCAATGATGACAAAGGCTGCCTAGATATCCAGAGGCATCAATGGGAATACATAGCTCACTCTTACTCTCTCAATAGTTTGCCCATCAGGGTGACTAAAGCCATCTCTTTGCCTGAAACTTACTTAAAAGGAACCTAATAAAGTAGAATATTTGTAGCTCAGGGTTCAAATGAGGAATCCTTGGTGCTCTCTGAGCTTGGTTGTTTTCTTGCAGACGTTTCATCACCCAAACTAGGTAACATCACCAGCAGTCCTCATAAAGGAACCCAAATAATCCATATTAACCAGAAGCACTCAAAGTTGTTCCACCATCCCCATTTCAACCATCTGGCCAGAAATGGCAAGTTTGATCTTACCCTATAATTTTTTTAAAAAAGAAGGCATATAAGCACGGTCTCTTTAGGAAAGTATGTACTTGCCTCCTTCAGTGTAGACTGAAGTGTAGACCTCATTCATCAAGAGAAGCTCTGATAATCAACCATAACACTTCCTATAATTCTTAACTATGTGACATGTTCGTTGGTGCACCTCTTACGGCCTAGTTCATCTTGTGCCAGCACCAGGTGTTCTTCCCACCCCAATCTAGTTATGCTACAAATCTTGCAGTCCTGTTTCTCATCACTAATATTTCAGTCAACTTGAAAACATGCTTGAAAGCATCTTTATGCTACATCACACATCTGACAATGTGCACCCACATGCATGAATAAAGTCTATTAATAATTCCAGAGGGGACCATTACTTAGGGAAGACTAGAGTGCATATACAGTTTTAAACCAGGTTCTCAGATATTTTACAGCCCAATGTGTTCAATGCTGAAACAACTTGATCTTTCTGAGCTAAGCCACATAGGATTGGTGAGCTTTGTGGCTTACATTGGCTGCTTGCAGTTTGTACAAGCAAATGAAATATTCCCAGCACATTACGCATAATCAAAAGAGGCCCAATTAAGCTCAGTACTCTATATTCCACCTCATTAATTGCAACTCCTAAAATATAACAGATGTTATTGCTGCGGGCCATGAGTTAAAGACAAATTTTTCAGTTACGCATTTACAATGCAACCTAAAAGTTACATGAAGATTTAATTATTACTTTCATTTTCATGACTTCCTGTAAAAGCTCGTTTTTCACTTAACAGCAGTAGTGTTCAACCACAACCCTTTGCAAAGAGTTCAGTGTTGCGTGCTGCAGTTTAAAAAAAACATTTTTTTCTGATATGCTTGACCCGATTATTACAAAAAGCAAGAGTATTTGGGAAATTCACAGTAATTTTCTACATACAGTATGGGGAGCCATTTTACCATTGCTTCAAATACCATTATCAATGAAGGACCATTGGACATTATCTGGTATACTTGAAGACCGGTGTGATTCAATGAAATCGCATGGAGGGTCAGGTAGCCATGAGTCCTGTTTTACAAAGGACAATGCACAATCTGATGACAATCCTCTAGTTCAAAAAAAAAACCACTTCTGTCTAAAAAACTGTCCAATCCAAGAGAAGAATCCGCATCGTTGAAGTTGCCCATTAATAGCACCAGGACAACAGATTAAACAGGTTTTGGGAAATCTCTTTTCCCATTATTTCTACTTCAATTATTGCAATTGTTTTTGACATTAATTATAAGTACAAGTTAGTTCACACACATGTTTCCGCTTGCCCAGCTTCTGAAATCTGGATCCCTCGATGCCCTTTTGCTGGGATAATGGGACTATTGTAGTGATGGGGCTTCGGGATGTACATTTTTGATGGGAAAACGTTCATATATTACAGTTTAAAACAAGATTAGACAACCTGATAACCTCCCAATATTTTGGACTAGTGGCCTTGCCTTTGTCACTTCCCCTGCTGACTTCTGCTAATAGGAATTGAAGCCACACTGGATATTTCTCTGTAGCCTAGAGTATACAGGTAGTCCTTGACTTATGACCACAATTAAGCCCAAATTTTCTGTTGTTAAGTGAGACATTCGTTAAATGAATTTTGCCCCATTTTACAATCTTTCTTGCCTCAGTTGTTAAGTGAATCACTGCAGTTGATAAGTTAGTTGTCAGGGTTCTGACCAGTTCCCTAATGCAATCAAAAGTCTCAAGCCATCCAGCAATAAAAATCCAGTCTTTTATGTCAGCATTACTTAGGTCAGGGGTCAGCAACCTGCAGCTCTGGAGCTGCATGTGGCTCTTTCATCCCTCTGCTGCGGCTCCCTGTTGCCGGTTGGCATCACAACTTTGAGAGGAGCTTCCAGTTTGGGAGGGGGAAAAGCAGGGCGTGCCAGGAGGAGACTCTATGGCAAGGGGTGGGTTTTCCGGTCAGCTCCACAATTGATAAGGCTTTCGGTTAGAACAGGTAGAGGAGAAAGGACGCCATGATAGGAGGAGACTCTATGGTGGGAGAACCAGACTTCTGGTCGGCTCCAGAATTGAACGGGGGGCTTCTGGTTAGGACCTTTGTGGCTCTTTGAGTGTTTAAGGTTGCCGATCCCTGACCTAGGTGAAGCCAATTCTCTTCACCCCCTTCACACCTTGCCTCTGACCCTGTTTCCCCTCCCCCCAAAGTGTGTCACCCAGTCACATTCCCCAATGAGGTAATTTTGCAGAAGTCACTCCCTTCCAGGCATTGCTGGTATCCACGGAGATGGCCTTGGCTTGGTCAGCCCAAATACATCTTCTTATGACTGAGGAGTAAATTCCTTGGTGCAGCTGCGAGGTGCGATTTCCCATCCCCGTGCCTATGGCAACTCGGGAGCAGGTCAGGGATGCTTCACGAGTTGACCTTAGTAACCCAGTTGTTAAGTGAATCTGGCTTCTGCATTGACTTTGCTTGTCAGAAGGCCGCAAAAGATGATCACATGACCCTGGGACACTGCAACTGTCATCAATATGAGTCAGTTGCCGAGTGTTTGAATTTTGATCACATGATCATGAGGATGCTGGAAAGGTTATAACTGTGTAAAATGGTCATAAGTCACTTTTTACAGTGTCATTGTAACTTTGATCGGTCACTAAACAAACCACCTGTACATGATTTCACTTTGGAATTCCTCTTTGCTCACTTTCATTTGTGGCATAAATGAACTCCATCTTCACTCTGTCACATGATCAGGAGAAATGAGAAAATGTTTAAGTGCTTTTGTTTCCATGGCATTGGAGTCTTGAACATCAATGTGGGTGGGTGGGGGTGTCAAGGGAGATAAATGATGAAGCATGAGGGATGATATCATTAATAAATGCCTTCACTTTAAAGTAATTGCATCAGAAATTTGGACTTAAATAACCAATGGCAAATATTTGTGACTGCATCTTTCAATTACAGGTAGTTGTTGACTTACAACAGTTCATTTAGTTACCCTTCGAAGTTACAATGGGATTGAAAAAAGTGACTTAGGACCATTTTTCACACTTATGACCATTGCAGCACCCCCATGGTCATACGATTAAAATTTAGATGCTTGGCAACTGACCCATATTTATGACGGTTGCAATGCCCTGGGGTCACATCATCACCTTCTGACAAGCAAAGTCAATGGGGAAGCCAGATTCAAATTAACAACTGTGTTACCAGCTTAACAATTTCAGTGATTCACTTAACAACCGGGGCAGGAAAATTTGTAAAATGGGGCAAGACTCATTTAACAAAGTTTTCACCGAACAAAAGAAATGTTGGGCACAATTGTGGTTATTAAATCGAGGACTAACTGTATTTGGCTGCAATGAAGGATCATAACAAACTAAATTCGATGCCCTTTCAAATGATCCATGATATTTGTTTGGAGTTAATGCTAAGTACTGGTTGGATTTAAAATTTTGTACAGAATATCTCCATGTTTGTCAAATGCACGTTAAAACTAGACACATACATAGCTATTTCAAGCATGCATTTCTAGACAAATCCGGACAGAATTGGGAAATAGGGCAAGACATTAATTATAGGTATAGGTTGTATTGCAGTTTAACCCACAATTTTCACTGAAGGAATCCACAGCAAACCACTGTGATGCGACATTTCCCTACCTTAGTGCAACTGCAGTACAAAATCAAATGAAAATAGACAAGCAAACATGCTGATGGTGTTTATTACTGAACAACTACAGCTGGTTCTTAATATTTTCAAAAGCATATCTGGGGTTCTTTGAATAGTTGTAAATTTTTCTTGTTGTTTCTTTTGTATCATGTCATTTAAGATTCATCAAGAGGATAAGCGTGTTTCTATTTTGAACTGTGATGAATAAAACACTTGTCCTGTTTGTAGATATTGAGAGCAGACATAAATAATGAAGACCCTAGTGATTAGCTTCTGAAGTCTTTGTTTTAGAATTGTTAATTTATATTTTGCTTTTTTCTGGTGCTGTTTTAATTTCTGGGAGCTGCGCAGACTTACATATGTGTGATGGATGGTTATACAAGTTAAATAAATAAATAAATAATCATATGTTTTGCCTTACTAGCACTAGTAGAACAACACTATGTCACTATACAAAAATATAAATGTTGGCAATTATGATGAGAATCATTATCTATCTATCTATCTATCTATCTATCTATCTATCTATCTATCTATCTATCTATCTATCTATCTATCTATCTATCTATCTATCTATCTATCTATCTATCTATCTAATTAGTTGCATTTGTATGCCGCCCACTCCACAGAGACTCTGGGCGGCTCTATCTATCTATCTATTGATCTAATATCTCATATGAGCTGAGGTGCGCAGTGGTTAGAGTGCAGCACTGCAGGCTACTTCAGCTGACTGCTAGCTGCAGTTCAGCTGTTCAAATCTCACCGGCTCAAGGTTGACTCAGCCTTCCATCCTTCTGAGGTCAGTAAAATGAGGACCCAGATTGTTGGGGGCAATATGCTGAACTCTGTAAACCGCTTAGAGAGGGCTGTAAAGCACTATGAAGCGGTATATAAGTCTAAGTGCTATTGCTATTGCTATTGCTATCTAGCTATCTAGCTATCTAGCTATCTAGTTATCATCTATCTATCTACTATCTATCTATCTATCTATCTATCTATCTATCTATCTATCTATCTATCTATCATCTATTTATTTATATCCCTTTATTATTTCCATAATTATTATTTTTTCAATGACTGCTACTGCAGTCACAGTTGATATTCAACTTTACTCCAGCATAGATTATTATTATTGGAAAAAAGACTGGAGTCATCAGAACTGAATAGGTCTTAAGTACCTGTGAAGATGCACAGCCTTAAATGTATAATTCTGGGGCCAAAGGGATTATTGGATAGCCTGACACTTTTGCTGCCCTAAAAAATTTAGCAAGCCATAAGAATGGTGTATTCGTTTCTCTTCTTAGCAATATGATGCAGGCAACCACGAACGAAATATCTCTTTTGAATTCATTGTAGAGAATGTTTCGTGAATGATTATTTCTCCTTAACCTGAGAGCATAAGCAGCATCAAAAACAGATCATTCAGAAGAGGGGAAGCAACTAAGTTTTTATCTGCATCATGTGAGTAATGGGAAGTTCTTGACTTACGACCCCAACTGAGCCCAAAATTTCTAACTGAGACATTTGTTAAGGGAGTTTTGACCCATTTTACCATCTTTCTTGCTACGGTTGTTAAGTGCAGCTGTTCAGTTAGTAGCACGGCTGTTACCGGGTAAGTAAATCTGACCTCCCCATCGACTTTGCTTGACAGAAGGTCACAAAAGGGGATCGCAAGACCCAGGGACACTGCATCCGTCATAAATATGAGCCAGTTGCTGAGTGTCTGAATTTTGATCATGGGGATGTTGCAACGGTTGTAAGTGTGAAAAACAGTCACAAGTCACTTTTTTCCAGCACCATCGTAACTTCGAACGGCCGCTAAATGAACTGCTGTAAGTCAATGACTATATGTGTGTCACGGTGTGAATATTGTCAGTTGTATGTCTATGCAGGGTGATGCACCCCTATTCTAATATTATGGTCTATCCCAATACAGGCAGAACACGTGATATGATCTTGTATGCATGTCCACATTCCTGATCCACCATTAATCACTTTTGACTTGGCTCTGAACTGAACGGTCGCGTTTTCTTAGCAAAAATGTAATTATTCAGGATTTATTGTTTTTGTACCGAAATAAGTATTTCTATTAGACTTTTAATCTCGGCTTTATTTCTAACTGTCTGAATTCCAAGCAAAGATCCAAGTCGCCTCTA
The DNA here is from genome assembly GCA_023053685.1 of Diadophis punctatus similis. Lineage (NCBI taxonomy): Eukaryota > Metazoa > Chordata > Lepidosauria > Squamata > Dipsadidae > Diadophis > Diadophis punctatus. Next base: position 812,234 of record JALIGW010000034.1, read on the forward strand.
TGAGATATCATTCTCACCCCAACACTGTGCCTTGAGGAATAACCCTTCTAATAGAATTTCATGTCTATTAACTAAGTTTCAGTTGTGTTATTAATACATTTTAAAACATGTTATTAGAGCTATGATAAGAAGGGAGATAAAAGAAGGGAGACAGATGTCCAGGCTTATTGAATATCAGTATCAATTTGGCAAAATAACGTTGATTACGTGCCATCAAATTAGTGTCAACTTTCAGCAATCACATAGCTAATTTTTGTTTTGTTTTTTTGCCTGATGATCTGTCTTGGAACTGATCCTTCAAGTCATCCAATGGTGCCGCAATTACCACTGTAACTGAATTCATCTGTGCGGGGGGACGCCACCCGCCCCCTCCCGGTCAGGTTTATTGTTTTATATGTCTTGGTAGCGATTTGTCTTCCCTCTTTTGGAAGTCACACACAGAGCTCCTCAGCTCTCCACACTAAGCCTTCCCTCCTGGGATTTACCACATAACAGAGCTTCCCTCAGCTCTTCAAAGCACTTCTCACTAAATTCTTCCCTCCTTTGGCAATTACCACATAACATAACAGAGAGCTCCACATCTCTCTCAACCAGGCCTTTTATAGTTCCTGGCCCTGCTATCTATGATCCGATTGGCTGTCTCTTGTGATGTCATCTATCCCCCCTCCCTTCTGGAGCACTGGGATAAACACCTCCCCCTTTCTACTTACCATACATTTTAAAAGCTGTTTGGCTCTATACTTACTTGCTTAAACAGTTCCTTTTGACAACATTTTAACTTTATACAACAACTTACTATTATACATTCAGTACCTGTATGTGGGCACCACAATCTGCATTGCTGCTAGTCATCCTCCTCTTCTTCTTTTTCCTTCTCTCTTTCCTAGGATTGGAGCCTTTTCCAGAGGACTGATTCTTCCTTTACTCTGTCTAAAGTTGGATCATTTGAGCTTGATCATTTGTGCCTTGAGTGAGAACTCCTGGATGACTTTTTCAATGACCAATGTTGTTTTCTTGAGTGTCCGTGGTATTCTCAGGAGAATCGCAATACTCTTTTTATCCTGCTTACGTTCTAAAATAGTAGGGGAAAAAATGAACCTGAGCTTTAAAAGGGGGGGAAGCTCAGCATCTTAGCAGGGGTAAGTTGGAAATTGGCTTCCTAAGAGAGGTCTTTCTTAGCAATATTTTCACATAATCACTGTTTGTCCAGGGAAGAAAAACAAGAGTAGAGAGCTAGTGCGAAATGATTGCGGTTGCACTATCTCACAGCAATAAGTTTTCACTCCAGGATCCATCTCAAGCTACACCTCAGCCATAAGCTTTAGGAGCAGGACAAGAAATGGAGAAATTGTCCACAGGAGACCACGGAACCCTTTGTCCAATTTTAAATCAACCTCTCTACGGTTTGTTACACTTTTGCAAATTGTTTGGGAAAGGTCATTGCTAAGTGGCAGAGCAGTGATTTGAGGGAAATCTCAACTCTTTCCTTTCAAATTCTTCCTTTGCCATATCAATTGGACTGCAGCAGAAATAGGTAAACATGCATTTCTTATATCTGTTGTATAATTTATTAGATATGTTAAAATAAAAACCAGCATTTCAAATAAACAGCAATAAGTATGCAATTAAATAAAAACTCTAAACAGGAACAGCTATTTAAAAACCATGCAACAATTTAAAAAAATTGACTTAAGGAAATAGCTTTACATTAAACTTAGGGAAAAATAAAGCTTAGAGGCAAAAAAAACCACTAATAAAAAAGTCCAAATGCATCTCTATTATCAAAAACAATGGAGTGTTTTACATAATAGATGTCCGGTATGTTGTAGGGTCAAATCTAATTGCAATGATTCTTCAGCACCTCATGACCTACAGGTAGTTCTCGACGTATGACCACAATTGAGCCCAAACTTTCTGTTGCTAAGTGAGACATTTTTTGACACATTTGTTAAGGGAGTTTTGCCCCATTTTACGAGTTTTCTTGCCACCCGTTGTTAAACAAATCACTGCAGTTGTTAAATTAGTAACAAGGTTGTTAAGTGAATTGGGATTCCCCATTGACTTGGCTTGTGAGAAGGTCGCAAAAGCAGATCGCATAACTCCGAGACACTGTCAACCTTCAGAAATATGAGTCAGTTGCCAAGTGTCTGAATTGAGATTATGTGACCTGGGGAAGCTGCAATTGTCATAAGTGTAAAAAATGGTCAAAGTCACTTTATCAGTGCTGTTGTAACTTTAAACGGTGACTAAACAAACTGTTGTAAGTCAAGGACTACCTGTATTAGCCATGAGAGAAAGCCAGGTGTGGTCAGAGAGCTAAAGATTTTTTGCTGATCCTTCCTTAACTTTATAATCAATGAACGGGATTTCTACATATAACCTGAAGTGTTACATTTCTCAATCTGATCCTGATTTAAGGTACTGAGAGATTTTAAAATGTCATCTGTCTTCGAGAATCTGTGAAATAAATCCAAGATTGCAAATGAGTGAGAAAGAAAGAGAAAACATTTTACCAAGAACAACACAGGTAAAATGTAAAATGCTCAACTTGCTGACAAAAAAAAATTATCCTCCCTTCCATGGTATACACCCAGTTTCCCTCCATCAACTGCCCACATTGTCTTCAGGCAACACTAGTTTTAGTTCAGAAGAAGACTACCTGTCTGAAATACTGAAGAGCCATTGTCCAGTCAGGATATATGGAGGACTCAAATGTCCATTTTCTCCCATGAAATAGTCATCAACAAAGGCTAAAGGGGAAACCACTCTAGATTCTTGGGTGTACCACTACTGTATCCATAATCTACGGTGCACTGAAGTACAAAAGCTAGCCACCAGCCAAGGAAGTTTAGATCATGATATTATGGTTCCTTCTAAAGAGCAGTCTTGTTAAACATGACAGCAAGGCAAAATTATGATAAATGTTTCTCACAACGCCAAGAAACTTAAGACCTTGTCAGCTCATGGACCTAAACTTTCTCACAGATTCAATTAATAAATCTGCCACTCATTGTAATCACCCAAGTTTTGCCAACTCTATTATTAGATGAGGTCAATAGAGCCTGGGCAAAAATGTTCCACTCGGAACTCCTATGGAGCAATTTAGTTCATTATTTCTTTTTTTTTTTTAAGATTCAATTTTGTACATGATTTATTTTTATCTTATAGTTATATAGGTAATTAAAATTCACTTGATTGCAGCCTTTTTTGATAAAGTGGTGTACAATATAGTCTATTCAATCTCAAATCAACTGAGATTTGCAAAACTTCTGAGATGAAGTGGTTTCTCTTCAGGTATGGCTCTTCTAAAAGGTCTGAAAATGATTTGGTGATTTGGAGACCCAATTGGAAATACAGGAATACAAAGAAAGAGAGGACATTTACATGCACTATTTAGCCAACTGGAAAAACTTTGATTCCTTTGCCATTTGCAGTTCTTCCAATTCTCTTTTTTATGAATATTTTATTTCATATTATAAAATAAACATTGATCTGCTGGCCTCTGTTCTGTTCTGTTTGATTCTGGATGTTGCTCTAACTGGTGAATTGTTTTGAGATATTCCTTCCTTATCGGAGCTGATTCGTAATAGTAATAAATAATTACTTCTTTATTTTCAGTCTTTGCATATTTGTGATTCGTAAGCAACTTTTCTTCCAGTAGACTTGCAGCTGCTGACCCTGGTTGGTGAGGTAATAATCCTAAATCCTGTAGCCCACTTGTCATCAGATATTCAGGAATTCCAGCACCTGGTGCTGTCCTTATTGACCTGAGTGATGAACAATCCAGTACAAATTTCTATAGGTTACTTCTCAGCATATTGTTTATGGGAAAGATTCTCTTTATCTGGCTCTCTGATGAGACCTGTCCAGTATGGTTGAACCTTTGACATAGCTCTCATTTTTCTCAGAGTGTGCAAACTTCACAACCACATCAAGGTAGTTTCTCACTGGATTACTATTACTGCTACTATTGATAGCAGTATTTTGTCCCACTATAGAGAGAAAGCAGCGGTGAAATCTACTTACCTTCCCTACCGGTTCAGAAGCACATGCGCCACCATCACACACGCTTTTTCACCCTCTGCTCATGCGCAGAAGGCTTTGTGCATGCGCAGAGGGTTAAAAACAAGAAAATGGTGATGTCCGGGCGGGTGGGCAGAGCCTCGCAATGCCGCCGCTACCAGTTCTCTAAACCACCGTGGCTGCCACTACTGGTACGCCCGAACCGGGCCGAACCGGTAGCATTTCACCCCTGAAAGAAAGAGAAAAAAGAGACCAAGCTCAAGGCTGCAAACATACCTAATCATCCTGCCTACCCCACAACCTGTGAGGTGGGTTGCATTGTGAGTGTGATTGACTGTAAGTCAGTGGTTCTCAACCTTCCTAATGCCATGACCCATGCCCCACCCCTGCACCCCCACCACGCCCCACCACGCTGCCATGCCCGCCGCCGTGAACCCCTGCCCCGCCGCCGCCATTTGGGTTCTTTTACCCTCTGCACATGCGCAAAGCGTTCTACACATGTGCAGAGGGTAAAAAAACCCAAATGGTGGCATCCGGGTAAAATCTCCCGACCCCTGTGAAAGTGTGGTTTGACCCCCAAAGGGGTCATGACCCCCAGGTTGAGAACGGCTGCTCTAAGTCATCCAGCAGCTTTCATGCGTAAGAGAGGCCTAGAAGTCACAATATCCTGGTTTCTGTGCCAACACCTTCACCATAACACCAAACATGGTTGTGCTGTAATAGTCTTTATGGGGGGCGGGGAGAGAGAGAGAGAGGGAGGGAGAGAGGGAGGGAGGGAGGGAGAGTGAGGGGTCCACAAATGCAATTTGGTCATAGTTATTCAACCATAGCCCATCCCTGCAACATAATGATAAATGCTAGTATTTACTAAAAATCATAATATGCCAAATGTTCCAATCTGTGCTGTTTAGATCATCACAGTAACACAGTTTCACCTCCCTGTCACTGAGGTAGGCATTAGCCATCTGCTCCTGCTCGGATCTGTAGAATCTTTTGCTCAAGATGTGATCGTGTGTCAAAAGGGCATCAGCAACAATTTATTTCACATACATTGAGCAGGAATTCTAAGCTTTAGCATCAGCTATAAAGGTCAGGATAAGTTAATGGAAAGGGAACTTGTCTTTCCTAAGTACTTAGGATATTTCAGAACCCATCAAATTTGGTGGACATTGAAACCCAAGTATTTAGTTGGTGCAGAAATTACTATTATACCATCCAAAGTTCAATTTCTCAGGTGAGTTTTGGCAAATGACAGCACAGGGAGTTTTATTCTGAAGCTTCTGCTCCTACAAGAAGCTTAGATAATCACAGTAAAATGATAATATGACCTATGATTACTAGAATATCATATCAAACCCGCCACCAAAAAGTCACCTAAAAAGATCAAATGGTTGTGACTAAAGGATATATCTCCCCCCACCCACCCACCCAATTTTCCTTTTCCTCCAGTGGAGCACAGTTGGATTTTTTCATCTATTCTTTTTATTATTATTATTGATCGATGGCTTTTGGGAGCAGGTGGGGAAAAGGCATATTCAAAACGTTGAAAACACATTTCCTACAGCTTCACAGATATTGTACAGATGTGTAATTGGAAGGATTTAGAAATAGAGGAAATAACATCTTCAGAGATGCCAAGTATCAGAAGAAACCTGTTAGCACTTTTTGTGATTAACAAATGTTATTAAAGGCATATGTTTGTGAAAGCTACAGCTCACTTCACCAGAAGCAGTGGAGAGGCTAGAAAAATGTAAGATTTAAATTCAGATGAAGCAATAAGGGAGGAGGGGAAGACAGAAGGCAGGATGTTTATGTAAATTTAGGCTACCTATGAGTCAGATTACAAGTAGTTTATCCACTAGTTAAAAATCTATTGTGGTTGTTGGAAGATTTAGATGTATGAGTTCAGCAATTTTTTAGTCAATTGTGCTGGCAGTTTTGTTTCTTTCCAAGATGGCTACTTTGAGATCTGCATGATAATTGAAATGCTCTGACATTACTTTATCCTTAAGAACATAAGTAGTATGTCACCTGATAAATTCGACCCTGGTCCATATAGCCCAGCAAACTGTTCTCAGATTGGTCAAGCAACTGAACAAGGAAGCCTAAAAAAAGTCTTAGCAGAGTTTATCAAAGTTTATCATAGTGCCATCAAAGCCCATTGATCCTCATTGTTTTGAGTCTTAAACTATAAATTGTGCCCAGTAATTGTTTTGGGCAAAATTTGACCTGTTTCTTCAACATGGAATCCAAAGAGGCATTTCTGGAGATGATAACATATATCATCATACAGGAAAATCTCATATCAACACATCTAATCTTATTATCTAGTAGGACTTTATGAGGATGCTTTTGATATAAATGTGATGGCCAAAGAATACATCTGGGTTTGTTGCATTGCCAGTTCCCATGTTCTGTTGTTTCTTGTTCCTTGTGAGAATCTGTTTCAGTTTGAATGATTGCCTGTCATTGTATGCAAGTACGGGCCTGCCACCCAGTGCCAGAGAAAGTGCAGTATCATTGTCAAGAATTGTAGATTATTAATAATGGGTTAATTATCGAGCTAATTAATGGGAGAACCAACAGAATTGAAAACCAACTTGAGAACCTTGAAAACCAATGCCATTTTTTTGTCCCATCTTTTAATAAGTACACCCTGGTTCTGGCTTGGTTGTTTTGTTTAATGATCTCATTAGGTGGGTAGTTTGCTTCCCAGAATATCTTGTTTGAGCCTATCCTTTGAGCATCTCTGACAAGTGGGTCAGAACAAATGCAACTATAGTGCAGAGCAGGGGTCACCAACCTTTCGGACCTCAGGGACCACTAAATTCATAATTTTAAATCCTGCAGACCACTAATATGATCTGCCTAATGACCTGGTGGGCATGACTAGGTGGTCATGTGACTGGGTGGGCATGGCCAACTTGATGTGAGGACCCCAACAGGAAGCAGTTATTGGAGCTAAGCAGCCACCATGAGAAAGAGTTGTCAAAACAGCTGGCTCAGTTCAAATTGGATCTGACAGAGAAGGCTCAGCAGAAGCACTTCACTGAGCACTATGAGCATAGGCTTTCCAAGCAGAGGGAAGACCTGTGGGAGTGCAAGGCCAGATACCCGCGCCTGGTGGCTCACTGGGCTGAGATGGTCAGCCAGTTCCAGGCCATGATGCATTCCCACTGGAATAAGGCCCTCTGGCTCTTCGCCACCAGCAGCACTTCCCTCCAGCCTTCGTCCAAAGCTCCACACCAGGAGGCTGAAGCAGACCCCAAGTTGGAATTTATGCCCCCTTCCGACCCACATAAAAAGACCCCGAAGGGGGAGACTCTCTGCAACAACACAAGCACTCATTGCATGTATCTGGCCCAGGGGTTGTAGTTTGAGGACCCCTGATTTAGTGCAATATAAAAAATGCAAATAATTTTTCTGCGGACCACCAAAATTTTCTCACAGACCACCAGTGGTCCACGGACCACCAGTTGGTGACTGCTGGTGTAGAGCCTACAACTGATAGATTTCATGGTGGGTCATGAAAAAGGCACTTTTTTCATGCATACCTGCATGAAAGCATGTAGACTCTTTGTAGGTTTCCTATATAATGTGTTATAAAGGCAGAAATCAGAGGCAAAATAAAAGGACAACTGCCAGACAACTTGGATTCAGTAAGGAAATCAGAATTGGAGACTTCTATTATATATATACTTTATATATAATATAAAGTGTTCTATTATTATATATACTTTAAATAAATATAATAATATAATATAATATAATAATATAATATAATATAATAAATATAATATAATATAATATAATATAATATAATATAATATAATATAATATAATATAATATAATATAATATAATATAATATAATATAATATAATATAATATAATATAATATAATATAATATAATATAATATAATATAATATAATATAATATAATATAATATAATATAATATAATATAATATAATAATATAATATAATATAATACAATACAATACAATACAATACAATACAATACTATACTATACTATACTATACTATACTATACTATACTATACTATACTATACTATACTATACTATACTATACTATACTATACTATACTATACTATACTATACTATACTATACTAATATACTATACTATACTATACTAATATACTATACTATACTATACTATACTATACTATACTATACTATACTATACTATACTATACTATACTATACTATACTATACTATACTATAATATAATATAATATAATATAATATAATATACTATACTATAATATAATAATATAATACTATACTATACTATACTATACTATACTATACTATACTAATACTATACTAATACTATACTATACTATACTATACTATACTATACTATACTATACTATACTATACTATACTATACTATACTATAATATACTATACAAAATATAATATAATACTATACTATACTATACTATACTATACTATACTATACTATACTATACTATACTATACTATACTATACTATTATTATATTATATATATAATATAATTATAATTATAATTATATATATATATATATATATATATATATATATATATATATATATATATATATATATATATATATATATATATATATATATATATATATATATATATATATATATATATATATATATAATTAAAGAAATTGTTTATGAAGTTAAAATATAAACATGAAAAAATATAAAGGGGAGGGAGGGCTTCCAAAAGTTTTGATTATCCATTTTGTATTTACCCAGAGCTGGGCTGAGGTGAATATTTCCTCTTTACTCCCCTCCTGATTCTCCAGAGGACTGGCGGAGAAGGGAGAAATCAGTTTATACAGTAATATGTGTATATGGGGAATGGCAGCAAGTAGGCCTAATTTACCAGTAGCTTTTACCCTCAAACATGGATGACCTTAGAACTGAAGGACATCAGAGAGGTTGGTTTGACCCACATTTATTTCTTATTACACAGATATATTTCAAATTCACTTGCTTTTATAAGTCTTTAAAAGGGGAAACTCTTTCAATGTTTCCCAAGGACATTGCCCCTTATCACACATATATGAACCCCATAAGTCAGAGGTATGCTTAGCAACCTTGTTTAAACTGAGGGTACATCCTGAAGTGATTCTGCAGGGGAGTATCTGGAATTGTCCATTCATTGAACCCAGAACAGTTTTGGCATTAAAACAAGAGCTACACGAGTATTCCATCTGAGGCTATCTACTTGCAAAGCACCAAGTTGTCTTCTGTTGAGCTCTGGCCCTTTCAAAGAAAAATGAAGGCAGATCTAATTTTACAAGACAGATTGAAACACCATTGACAGTTCTGGATCTGTATCAGACCTGCAGGGAAAAAATAGGTTTAAATGTAATAACAGTACACTGACATAAAAAAAAACTTATAAGGCACCCTCAAAGAGGTTTAAGAAGATGAAGATTTGTGTCTAGACTAGATTGATGGAGACAAGTGCAGAAAATTACATTTTACTTTCTTGCCTTTTTAGCAGTTTTCAGAGCCTTACTTTGGCAGCTTCATAAGATTCTTAGTGAATGATAAGAATAAAAATGATGTATCAAAAAGTGATGCATGTGGTATTAAGAGCTCAGATTCATAAAAGATGAAAAATTTGTTGACTCCACCAAGTTTTAAAAGAGAATGAGCAACCCAGACTTAGCCATGATTAGAGTAAATACATCCAAAGCCATGGAACATATTAATTTACAGTATATTAACTAATTTATCTCCCAGTGATTTAATGGGACTTAAATTAGTAATGATTAACTTCAGTCTATTAATTTCAGTGGGTTTTCTAGATTCGATCACTGCTACTCCCTTTTCATTCTTTTTTCCACAAACAATGAGGCAAATTTAAAATGATACAGTCTGATGCTCAGATTATAATGGAGTAAATATCAATAAACACAGGATTTATATATAGGTATCGGCCCACTTTGATTAATATTTAAAAAGATATGTGGGATCAGTCCACCACAAAATCCCAAGACTGTAGAACAGATTGGGAAGTTGTGGGAGGGAGGATTCTGGTAAGAGAACAATGGAAGCACCATTTCCATATCATTGCCAAGGAAACAGCATCAACTGGAAAGAGGACCATGTGTCACTAGAAGGTTTTCCAAAAATGTTTTTCATTTATGTTTACTCTCTCTCTGTCTCTCTGTCTCTGTCTCTGTCTCTGTCTCTGTCTCTGTCTCTCTCTCTCTCTCTCTCTCTCTCTCTCTCTCTCTCTCTCTCTCTCTCTCTCTCTCTCTGTCTCTCTGTCTCTGTCTCTGTCTCTGTCTCTGTCTCTGTCTCTCTCTCTCTCTCTCTCTGTCTGTCTGTCTCTCTCTCTCTCTCTCATTCTTGTAGACTTTTTTCCTTTGTATTTCGCTATTCTAATAATGATTAAAAAAACTTCAAAAAGGAAATAATATAAATTTATCCATGTAGTTATCAGGATTATGTAAATAAGGCTTTAGATTAAACTTGTTATACAATTATAACTCTATCATCCTTGTAATGTATATGTTACCCAATTCACTCATTTATTTAAGCATTGAATGATCAAGGGGTGGAATAGCTTCCTTTCTTGTGCAGTCATCAATTTATTCTCTCCAGCAAAATGATGATTATTTTAGCACTCGTAATTACCGACAGAAGTATCCTACACTTTGAAAAGAAATCTATCTTCCAACATTCACTGCAAAATCTCCTGTGGGAGTTTCTTCTTTCTAACTTGTATGCTATGAAGAGTGTTTCATTTAGAGCTATGTATACACCTAATTTATTAGCTGAGTCAACATTGCATCATGTTGATAGATCAGAAAGAAACCGTTTCTTCCTGCTGTTTTTTTAAGGCTGAGGATATTAAGCATTAATGACAATATTGTTAATTATGATAGAAGCATAGTTTTTTATTAGTGATTTATGTTATTGTTTTAAAATATTCATAAGGAAGAGCTGTACTTTGTACAAAAATATTTATGATATTAAATTCTCAATTCCAAATAAGATAGGGAAAAATATACAGTATATTTCTGAAACTCAGGAGAACTGTTGCTAATCCTTATTACAGGTAATGCTGAATTGCAGTTTCCAGAAGCCTCTTCTAGCATAGTAAATAGCACTTAGACTTATATACCGCTTTAGAGTGCTTTACAGATCTCTCTAAGCAGTTTACAGAGTCAGCATATTGCCCCAACAATTACCGACCTCGGAAGGATGGAAGGCTGAGTCAACCTTGAGCCTGGTGAGATTTGAATTGCCAAATTTGCAGGCAGCCGGCAGGCAGCAGAAGTAGCCTGCAGTACTGCACTCTAACCACCACGCCACCATAGTGTACCACTCAAATGGTACAGAATGTTGAGAGATGTAGTTTAGCAACATTTGGATCATCCCAGGATTCCTATCTCATTTTAGGCAATGTTGAGATAGTTGAACCAACATGCTGCTTCTGAAAAGTTAGCTTCTAGGAAAATGCAGAAACTATCCAATAACATTCTTGTGGCTTATCTAGAGCTATCAAAAGGCCCCCATCCACCTTGTGTTAATCTTGGACAATCACACTGATACCTGGATTTGGAGTGTTTTTAGAACAAATAGGTATTTTATTTCTCCATCATCTATTCTAGTAAAAGTATAAGTGGTTGTAAACATTTTGTTGATTTGCAAGCAGTCTAAAACTTATGTAGGAAGGAGAGAAAAGCTACGTTCCTTTCAAATCTGTATTTTTAAAATGCCTTTAACTGCGGAAAGGCTGAAAGGCTGAGAAAGAGATTTCTTAAGGAACAAATGATGACCCTTCCTGAATAAAACAGATTTTTCTACCTGGGAATGAGGTAAAAGAAAGATTCACTTCTTCTGAATATGATGAATGGTACCTCCAGGATATAGCTTGGTATAGTCCAGGGATCAGCAACCCACGGCTCTGGAGCCACATGTGGCTCTTTCATCCCTCTGCTGCGGTTCCCTGTCGCTGGTCGGCACCACAATTTTGAGAGGAGCTTCTGGTTAGGGGTGGAAAACATGGTATACCAGGAGGAGACTCTACGGCAAGGGGCGGGTTTTCTGGTCGGCTCCACAATTGATAGCACTTTTGGTTAGGACAGGTAGAGGATAAAGGACACTGCACTAGGAGGAGACACTATGGTGGGGGAACCGGACTTCCGGTCAGCTCCAGAATTGAATGGGGGGCTTATGGTTAGGACCTTTGTGGCTCTTTGAGGGTTTAAGGTTGCCGACCCCTGGTATAGGGCCACTGAGAAAATTAATTAATTAATTAATTTCTCTATTTAGCCTTCAAATCAGTCTTGACTTTTGGTGAATGCCTAGAGAAATCTATAGGAAGGAGGGAGGGAGGGAGGGAGGGAGGGAGGGAGGGAGGGAGGGAGAGAAACTGGATCAAAGTTTCTCCAGCTAACTTTTTGCCTAAAATGGGACTAGAATCCCAGCTGTCCCAATTTTTAACCCAATGCCTTAACTACTACACCAAGCTGGCTCTTGTGTGACCAATTACAAAACATCATATACCTGAAGATAGATAAAGCTCTGAACTGCAGCCACCCACTATCTCATTTTGTAAGAATGATCCTATGCTCTATGTAACCCAGCAACATTATGATGCAAATTATCTTTGAAGCTACTGTTTTGCTTTGCAGCATGCTTATTTTCTTTCAGTCAGCATTTGCATAACTTAATATTTCTTCATCCTTTTTGTGAGCTTTTGTAAAGATTTTACTAAGGCACACAAATTCATTGACTTATTCTTGGTTTTGACCATATATGTATAATTTGTCATCATTCGTTTCATTTTCTCTGCCAAACATAAGTACCTTGACCTATGATACAGTAATATGAAGTTTCATACTTCTTTTTGCATTATACAATCTATCTAATATTTGTCTCAAATCATTTTGGTTTGTTGACGACAAGGTATCATTTGCATACACAGAAATACACATCCATAAAGCTTCCAGTCAACACATTTATAACATCATTATATATTTCCCCATAAATACACTGAAGAAACAATGAGGATCACATATCCTTGCGTTACTCTCCATTCAGTCCAAGCTATCACCCTTTAGCTCTATATTATTAATACAAAACTTTGCATAGTTGAAGCCTTTGGACCAGTGGTGGGATTCAACCGGTGTAACAACCGGTTCGCTGAACGCGCGCTTCATTTTGCATCTTCGTACTGCTCAATAACTTTTCTACTCTCTTGTTTTATTCCCACTCATTTATTCATGGCATAGAAAAGAATTATTTTCCTGAGGGTCACATTTATGCAGCATGTTGCACATTTTGAAATGAACAATGTCATTTCATTTGTTCATCCATGCGGTTACTAATCTTCCACATGTCATGGTTATCTCCAGATGTGCTCATATATAATGACATCTGCCACCCACTATGTCTGTGGTCAATTTAAGCTTTCCTAGTTTAGACTAGTTGCTATCTTTAGACATATCCTTACTACGCCAGCATTCCCTGCTAATGTTAAGGACAGTATCGGTCAGGTCTCACACATTATGGCCAGTCTGACACAAGTACAACCAACAACTGAGCATCAATTGCATACTGTTCCATGTAACCTGAGATCTCTAACCAAAAGACAATTTTTCAAAGCAATGTACTGCTGCCTGTATCTCACCAAGCAGGTAGTATATGCAGTATAGCTCAAATTGTGTATAGAATAAACCAAATAATACAATAATAAATTAATAATGATATAAAAAACAATAGAAAAGAATTTCCAAAAAATAAAGGAAGGAATATTTTCCCGTAGGAAAATATTTTCCTGCGGGGAAAAAAAGTATTCTGTAGGTTACTACAATCTTATTTTTTTATTTCCTGAGCAGCAAAGTGAACTTTGACAACATAGAAACATATTATCTGATCTTTGTTTACCAACAATATAAAGCCATTTTTAAATTAATTTTAGCAATAGCAATAGCACTTAGACTTACATACTGCTCCATCATGCTTTACAGCACTCTTTACAGAGTCAGCATATTGCCCCCAACAATCTGGGTCCTCATTTTATTGACTTCGGAAGGGTGGAAGGCTGAGTCAACCTTGAGCTCCATCAGGATCAAACTCAAAATTATCTATCTAATGGGCAGAGTTTGCCTGCAGTACTGCATTCTAACTACTGCATCACCTGCAACTACTGAACCCCTAATTTTTAATGTTAATTTTTATTAAAAGTTTTTAGAAAGCTAAAAAATATATAAAGAAGAGAAAAAGAAAAGAAAAAGAAAAGAAAAAATACATAAAAGTTAAAGAAGGTGGAAATATATATTTAAATAAGCAATTTCTGCCCTTCTTCACAACAGTTACAAGTTCATTATCTCTCCTCCCTTCTTAATGTTATAATAATCCCTTCAGTCCTGTATTGAATCTTTTTTTCAGTCATCAAATCCAGAAATCACCATATCATCCCCCCTATTTTCAGCAAAATTCTATAAAAGATTCCCATTCTTTCATGAAAGTCCTTATTGGACCTAACCCTAACCCTAACCCTAACTCTAACCCTTATTGCTTTGTTGCTTATCAAACCGCTCATTTCTTTACCTCAGCTAATTCTGCCATCTTCACAATCTACTCCTCCGCTATGGGTATTTCATTATTTTCCATTCTTCTGCAACAATCTTGTTGCAGTTACCATATGTAAAACCATTCTCCTTTTCTAATTGACTATCCACAAGTTCCAATAAAAAAGCATTCTCATTTCCTCCCGATATTAATCTCCAAAATTCTTTGTATTATCATGTTTTTTCTTTTTTTTTTCAAAAGTCCACTGTAAATGGTCAAATGTCCCTTCATGTTTCCATATTTCCGACATTAACCAGAAGTACCTTTATACATCCTAGTTAATTTATCTTGTGTTCTACATCAAAGATACATCATTTTCTATAAAATCTCTTAAATTGTAACACAAAGTGAATTTCAGTCCCTTTATCTATCTTCTTTCCCACTGATTCATCTGTGTATACTACCAAAATTCTTAAACCATTTTATCATGCAATCTTTAACTTGTTTCTCTTCAATTTCAAATTTCAACAAAAGTTTATACACTTCTGCAATCACATGTTCATCATTTCTACACAATTCTTTTAAAATTTCTGTCCTATGTTGTTCAATCTCCATTACCTTTTTATCCATATTAAATAAAATGAAGTAAATTCTAAGAGTGGGAATTGACAGATACTATAAAGCCAACCTATAGATTCATCCATACTTATCCTTCTAGAACAGTGGTTCCCAACGTCGGCCCCATGCCCCACAGGGGGGCAATTTGATTTTTAATGGGGGCAATTGGAACCTTGTTTAAACCAAGTTAATGGCCTTTTAGGCTTCCTCTGCATGAGTAGTTCACTTTTTGAATAGTAAGAATTATATGTCATGGGGGAGGGGGGGTATCAGGATTTTAGAGATGCTTAGGTGGGGCATGGCCAAAAAAAGATTGGGAACCACTGTTGTAGAAGAACAAGATCTTTTTTTTTTTTGCTCCAGCCTAAGCACTATAAATCCAAAGTTTTTTATAAATGGACAGAATTGAGATTTGGTGTGGATAATTTAATAAATAATTAGTGTCTTTAAAGTTATCTTCCTCCAAAGGAACTGGCCTGCCCTACTAATAATATTTTAGGAAAAATAAATCAATAATAGACATGTCCAAAGAAAATAGGCCAATATACCTTCAAAAGACAATGACCAATTTTTTAAAACATCCATTAGGAAATTCCATCAAGTCCAAAATTATTTGTATTGGATTATCCTAGTTTTAAAATGATAAGAATTATACTCCATGTTTCTTAAAAGTTGGGATCATTTGATGATATAGGATTTTTTTTATTCTGCATTATAGTATATTGCCCTAATTTATGTTGTTATACTTTCTAAATTGTTGATAATATTGAATTGTTGATCAGCCTCTATAAAAATTTTCTCCAATGCATTCAAAACTGTCAAATATTCAGAGGTTGCACAAATGCCTAAATCAAATACAGAATATAACAAATGCTTTACATCTGCTGTTTGGTGCAGATAATATTATTTTTGTACTTTTCTGGAAGTCTTTAAAAAGCTTCTAAAAGCAGTATACAGTAAATTATACAAAGAACAACATCAAAAGCACAATAAAAACTACTTCAATAGCAGTGTTTACATATATCCTAAGAGTGTTTGTGTTTGTGTGTGTGTGTATAATATACAGTATATATATTATACATATCTCAGTCCCCAAATCCCTTCTTAAAATAGCCAAGTTTTCCCTACATTTCTAAATATTAACCAGTAAGTTGCTCTTATTTCTGATTAAAAATCATTTATCCCATTTTTTTTACTGAAGAATTACTTTCAAGGGTAAATTTATCATGAGAATTTGGGTACAGCTTTAATTTGTTACCAAATATAAGCATTCATGTCCAACAGTTCTGCATCCTAGAAATATCATATTATTCCAAATATGAGGGGTCCTTGGTGCTCTCTGAGCTTGGTTGTTTTCTTGCAGATGTTTCATTACCCAAGCTAGGTAACATCATCACTACTACTAAGGAGCGGGGTTTGCTCTCAGTTTATATTCTAGTGGCTTGCCCTGTCAGTGTTGGCAGTCCGACAAATGAAACAAAATGTTAAAAAGTTGTTAAGGAGTTATTGTGCTGTTAAGCACATACACAGCGAAATGTGTTGTAGTAATGGTGTTGCAGTTTGATATGAATGCTATTCAGTCAATAAACAGAATATCTTTAATATGTACAAAACAGTAGCAAAGTTAAATAGGAAGTCCAAGTCATACACAGTTATTCAGTCAATGCGAAGTTTCTTCTTCTTGCCTATCTTTGTTTTAACTCACAATCAAAGATTACAGCTATCACTTAATTCTATACTATCACAGATAGTTACTTCTTCTCTTCACAGCAATTTCACACAGCCATAAAGTAATCTACTCATCAGTAAAGCAGCACAGAGAGTCTTCAATCCGGAACACACAGTCAAACACAACCATAAACCATAAACCATCAACCACACTGAGCATGCTCTCTTGCTTGCTTATATAGTAATCATCCACAATGCATTTAAAGCAATATACACATAACATTGATTTGTGGCTTAGTCATATATTAACACACCCAATCGTTTGAATAGGGTTCTAACAAAAGTTATGATATTTATGTAGTTACTTACCAAGCACATCTATATTATATTAAAGTAACCAAAATATCTTTACAATCCCCAAGGCATGTCACAACTTTTGAACACCCTTAATGATTGGAAATTGAAAATTGAAAAATTTGATATGCACTACAGCTATAATTGGAACCAGGTTTTTACCGGGAGTTCAGAGGTACCAATAACTGTGTATAATTGTGTGTATAATAGTATATGTTCAATATTATTTGCATTACAATACATTACTAACATTAACAAGTAAGTCTAATCGTGGTTTAAAACAGGAAAAGTTGAAACCACCACTGTTGTGTTGATTTAAGAGAAAAATCCTTGGTTTGAGCCTTAAATTGAAAATTAACCATCAAATTGTCAGTTTAAAAATATGTGAGTAAAAGTCATATAGACATTATTGTCAAGTTTACAATGTAAACCCTAAAGTCATATTAATTTTCACTACATTTATTTTTCTCCAGAGAATCATACATGGGGTGGAATGAGAGAAAGAGGTTGCTGCTATTATGCAGCATAATTTTAAAAAAATCTGATTTGGGTTTCAGGAACATGCTGCCTTTTAGATTTGTTTTACTAAATTAAAAAAGAAGAAGATGTTTCAGTGTTACCAAAAAGCTAATATATTAATACTAAATAATATAAATCAAACTTGACACTGGCATGAGACCAGGTTTAAACTGATCTACTCAATCCTAAACAAAATATGGGGACAGGGATCTTATTTCTGACAACTTCCATGTTAAAGGAATTACCCAGTTTATCCTCTAAACAAACAAAGGAAGGTGAAAGACAACAGCAAACAACAAAGAATGAAGAGGAATGAGGTAGAGTTGAGTGACTAACAAATCTCTTTTCATATCACAGGGAATAACATTCTGGGATCCTTCAATTACATTGCTTTGTGGGAAGAAATGTGAGTTAATACTTTGCTGCACTTTACTCTTTCCTGTCAGTTCAATCTATCTCAACAGAGCAATAATGTTAGTCAAGCTTTGATAGAGTTAGGTTTTACGAAGGGAACTAAGATGAATGTGGTTCATTTGAATTTGACTTAATGTGATATATGGCTCCATTATGTTTTTTTAATACACAGTTTATGGCTCAACATTGTGTCAACCAAGATATGATAGTTTATTCAGTAAACTATAGTTTAAATAAAATTTGCTCTAGCAAGATGTCTGAATCTCTTTAGTAAAATAAGGTATATATAAAATAAAAAAAATATTTTACTAAGTATTTTAGGTATTTTAGGTATGTTAAGTAGCTTGTATACTTCATATTTGTTGATTTCTTATCTTGATTCCCAATAGACCTTATTTCAGCTTCCTAAAATATTTTGTTTTCTCTTCAAATACTTTATATAAAATCCTTTAACTCTGCTCAAGAAATTGGCACGTAGAGTTGCTTCAGAGTATGGTGACACCAATACCAATGTCTGGCTCTGCCACTCTTTTGGAATCTTTGGAATTATTTCCTCTTGATCACGTATATCTGGATTTCCCTTCTCCTCCTCCCTTATTTCCATGCCTTTTTTTACTGGAATTTTAGAGGTATCAGCCTTTAAAACATTGATGTAAAATTCTGTAGCTTTCTTTATTGTATTTAGACCATATCTTTTTCCCAAGAATTTTACGGTTACTCCTGTTGGTACATTCCATTTGTATTGTAAATTTTGTATTTTTAATTCCTGGACTAGAAAGGAATATTCTCTTCTATCTTTAAGCATCTTGGCAGGAATTTCTTTCCATATCCTTATTTCTTGACCATTTGCCTGAAGATTATTATTAAAAGTCGCCTGTATGATTCTGTTCCGCAAAGCTCTGGTAGTGAAATACAATGTCCCTTGGCAAGTGGTTTTGTTTTGCATACCAAGAATTAACTCTGTATATCTTATCGATTTGTGTAGCCAATTCATCTTTAGACAATCCAGACACCTGCTCCAGTGCCTCTGTCATTCTTTCTTTCAAATTTTCAAAAAAAAATGTCTTTCAAGCCCCTGACTCTTATAGCAAATTTCATATCTTGAAATTGGGACATCATCGCTTCTTTTTCCAATTTTAATATATCATTTTGAACCTTGGTTATGTATTCCTCTGAAATTGTTAAATTTTGCTTATTTTTTTCCAAATCCTTCTCCAAAATCTCCATATTTGTTGCTAATCCTTTGCAAACTTTCACCACATCCGCTCTCAATTGTAAATTCATCTTCTCCATAGCAGCCTGCATTTTTTTTTCTATTTCAGCAAGTTTTGAATTAAATTCTAAAATTAACTCATTTTTCATAGCTTTCAAAGTAATAAAAATAGTCTCAGGTGTTAAAGACTTTGATGATGTTAAATCAGGCATAGATTGCTTCTTTACAATATGATCAAAGGAGTACTCAGTTCTTTTATTCACTACAGTCTTTTCAAGTTTAGAAGACATTTCAATGTTTTCAAAAAAAAAGACAAAGAAGAGAGGAAAAAGAAACCCAGATCTTTACTTTAAAAAATAATTCCTCCAAGTCCAAAACCATTTAAGTTTTCTTCCTTCCTTCCTTCCTTTCTTCCTGACTTTCTTCTGGAGCATATAACTTCCTTGGTTTTCTTTTAATTTGACCTTTAGGACTTTAAACATTCTCTCTACAGCTACTCTTAAAAGGACTGGTTTTATTGGCAGATCTTTCTTTGTTTTGCTAAATATAGGCTTCAGTGAATAAATTGGAGGATCACAGCCAGTTACCTCAACATTATATCTACAAAGTCAGCATCTAAATACCCGTACTTTCTACCCCTTACAATAACTCTATTGGTATTTAAATAGATAACTTACTTTTAGTCCCTGCTGATTCTGCTAAATGTGAGCACACAAATTCAAGGAGGTAGATGTGGTTTCTTTAATGTTGCTGCTAAAAATGTCCCAGTCTCAATTGTATTACTTCATTAAAGAAATATTTGGGGAGGGGAAACTTTAGGCCAAAGTATCTCCCCAACTGAATCAGCTTTGGAAGTGATTTTCAATTTTTCATGCAAAATGTTTGTGCTTGAGGGAAGGATTCCAACATTTAAATGAATAATAATCTTTTTCAATAACATCAAAATGACACTGGAAGCTTGAAAGTCCTTGAACATGTACAATAATTGGGGAGGCATCTGAATGAATTGGCCAGACAGACTAGAGACTAAAAAGGTCTGCTTTTACTGCTGATACTTAGCTTCAATTATGTTCACTATACTGTATGTCCTTACTTTTGCCATCTCATTTTTACCATTCATCTATTATTTGAATCCAATGAATGGAAGAATAAAATGTTACACTTTGCATATGGAATCAGGTTTTAGCAGACAGGGACTCTAGCAGACAGAGATTGAGAAAGTGACCTCATTCCTAATATGTGAAATAAGACCAGATCCATTTTGTTGCATATTTCTGAGATTTTGCTGCCACCAATACCTGATTTGAAAGAATTATAAACTTTGGTCTGAACAAGCAATCATCAATGTTCATTGGCTAACCTCTAAAGAATATATCCTTGATCCAGTATGATCACCCAGCACTCTGATACACATAAAGTCAAGTCAGATCTAAAGTAACTCCATTTCCAAATATGTTTATTAAAAACTCCAGCAGAGAAGAGTTAGAAATGTCAACTTGTGGTTTAAAACAGAACACAACATAAATTCTTATTAATACTTATAATTCCCTACCTAGGTTGATTAGGAACTTAACCCTGGAATATATTTACAGTGATATTCTATAGCAGTGTTTCCCAACCTTGGCAATATCTGGACTTCAACTCCCAGAATTCCCCAGCCAGCATTTGCTGGCTGGGGAATTCTGGGAGTTGAAGTCCAGACATCTTCAAGTTGCCAAGGTTGGGAAACACTGTTCTATAGAACGCCACAGAAGAGATTGGCCTCTGCTAGTCTTTAGAAGACGAAACAGGTGCACCAAATGTTGTTCGATGGGAATAGCTTCTGAATTGATGTCCATGAACTCACCGGAAGCCAAGCTAGCCTTGAAGGAGACTTACCATTTTATATTTTCATTCACATTTCATATTCCATATTACATTTATATTCCCAAATGACACCCTTTGCACAGCGGTAATTTCTGCATCTTTCATTGTTTCTGTTCTTTATTTGAAAGAGGCAACTCATTTTGCTAAGACACAATACTCCCTGAAAGAACCCCCATCAGAGAGAGGAAGAATTGCTTTCCAAATGCATCGGAGAATCCTTGATTACAGTTATATTGTCAAGTTCATCTCCTCATTTTGCATATATATTGCAAAATGATATTCTTCGGAATCTTTTCCCCTTTTGTTTACTTTCATCCTTGCTTTGATATAATTGAATATTGGTTACTTTTCTGCTGCCTTCTTATATGACAGTAAGAAACTAATGACACTCATTATGTTGGAGCCCAAGCCAGGTGAACAATAGTTGATGGGATTAAACGAGGTGGTTCTTGGCCGTTTCAGGATGATTTAGGCATGCTTCCATCAGCCCATTCCCTAGGTCAATCTTATCTGTCACCTTTCTTTCAACACAGAGCTGGATGAATTATCTATCGGGATTGGAAAATAGCTTAGCACATGAAATGACAAGATTGGCATTGCCACTGTTGCTTCCCAAACAAAGTACAGGTAACCTCAACTTAGGGCCACAATTGAACCCAACATTTCTGTTGTTCAGCGAGACAGTTGTTAAGTGAATTCCCCCCCTCCATTTTATGACCTTTCTTGCAACAGTTGTTAAGTGAATCACTGCAGTTGTTAGTCAGTAATACAGTTGTCAAGTAAATCTGACTTCCCACTGACTTTGCTGGTCAGAAGGTCGCGAAAGGTGATCATATGACCCCGGGGCACTGAAACCATCATAAATATAAGTCAGTTGCCAACTGTCTGAATTTTGATCATGTGAACATGGGGATGGTGTAATGTGGTCATAAGTCACTTTTTTCAGGGCCATTGTAACTTTGAACAGTCCACTAAATGAACTGTTGTAAGACAAGAACTATGTGTACAGAAGAACACGGATGTCAGTCATGGAAACTTAATGATTGTCCTTAAGCCAATTGCCGTTTCTCAGCACCACCACACAGGATTGTTGTTGTAGGGCACGGGTGTCAAACTCGTGGTGTCCCGTTGCCGTCATGTGACATTTTGTGTTGTTTTCGCATTCGCGGAGCTGGGGGTGCGTGCCCTGCGCATGACACATCCGGCCCGTGGGCTGCCCGTTTGTCGCCCCTCTTGTAGGGGAAGAAGGAGGCCAAATTGCTATGCATACCGTCTTCAGCTTTTGAATGCTAAAAAAAAAACATTTATTTATTTATTTATGTACTTATTATTTATTTAATAGATTTGTATGCCGCCCAACTCCCAAGGGACTCTGGGCGGCTAACAACATATCAAATACAAAATCTAAAAAACAGTTAAAAACAATTAAAAACACATTAAAAACACATACATACTACTTTCATTGGGCCGGAACTTATCCCTGATATTCTCAAGCTCAATGGTCCCATGCCTGATGGAAGAGCCAGGTCTTCACTGCCTTACAGTAATACATTTTTACCATTGGTTACCTATATAAAGAAAAAAAGGACAAACAGAAAATTTGAGATCTTGCTTGTGACTCCATTCCCTTCATAACCCTAATCTGGTTTTGGCTTTGCTTCATATTAATTTATTCACCATGGGTTACAACAGAATAGGGTGCAGGAAGAGAAAACTAGAGGTGGATAGAATAGCAATAGCACTTCGCACTTAAGACTTATATACCGCTTCACAGTGCTTTACAGCCCTCTCTAAGAGGTTTACAAAGTCAGCATATTGACCCCAACAATCTGGGTCCTCATTTTACCCACCTCTGAAGAATGGAAGGCTGAGTCAACCTTGAGCCAGTGAGAATCGAACTGTTGAAGTGCTGGCAGTCGGCAGTCAGCAGAAGTAGCCTGCAGTACTCATTCTAACCACTGCGCTCACCACAGAATCCTCTAGCCATAATCACTTCCTTTCCAAATTCATACTATACTTTAGCCTTGGAAAACAGCATGGGGGGAAGGGCAATCACAGTAGAAGTGCAGAGAGGAGAGTTTTTAGCAATGTATTTCAGATGAGTGGTTAGACAAGAGACCCGCTAGGTTGAGAAGAGCAAAGCACTGGTTTATAAGATCCAGATAGGACCTACTTCCTCTGGAAGTCATTAGAAATTATAGTAAAAGATTGCTGGGAGTATGGGATATGAGCAGTCATGTGCACCATCTGGTATTCAGCGTCACAGAAGCCTAAGGGATTTGATCTTTTGCACATTCTTATGTAAAAGAACCTGATAATTTTAAATAGTGGGAACACTGGTTAACTAATCTTTATTTGAAAATTCTATTTCCATCGTGCCTGAAGGAGCTCATAGCTTATTTCACGTTGGGGGAAAAAAAACTTGCTTAAATCTCTTTTTGGGCACGTTCTTTGACATGCCTAATGGCATCCCAGCATGAAAAAAGAAGGAAGCAGCTAACAGGCTCTAAAAGATTCAGAGAAAGTTCATTGTTCAGTTCTCTTCTTCTACGTGGAATTCAAACTGTTTGGTTTTGACCTTTAGCACACTAAATGGCTTTGAGTCAAAGCATCTAAAAATCACTTGCTCCCAAATAATCTACTAAATTTATAAGAGGACACTTTTTTTTTCGAAACAAGGAGGATATCCCCAGGATAGAAATAAAATGCTCCCATTTTCTGGAATTCTTATCTCCTGAAGCTGTTTAGCTCCAACTTTTGTCTTCAGGCATAAGATGATGACTTTTCTTGGCTTCATTTCAGTTATTTTCTTATTCTTATTCCTCTGCTCAATTGATGGTTTGAATTTATATTTTACTTCCTTATTGTATTTTTAATGGAGCTTTTAAATGTGACTTGCATTTTAATGCTGTTTTTAATTATTTTGTTTGTTTCTTTGAGTGCTTTTTAAATGAAAAACAAGATAATATGTTTAAAATAAACAATGCTATTCATAATAAAATGAAGATTGAAATTTAGTTATCTCTCAGGTTTCATCAGCTTTTTAAAAAAATTGTAGCAATAGATACATTTTAGAAAAAATTATCTAATTTCTTATGGACTTTAATGAGTATCCAACTTTAAACTCACAAGCGTTCACGTACATGACATGCAGAAAATATGGAGAGTTATAGTCACTTAATGAGGTTGTTACAAAACAGTAACAACACTTATAGCATAGTGCTGATGAATCAATCATACAGACAGACAGTTCTCGCTTATCAATTGTTCTCTTAGCAACCTTTGAAGTTATGACAGGTTTCCCACGGTTCAGAGTTCCAATGGTTGCACACATACACGCAATCTCATTACCACATTTTGGTGGCTTGGCAACCATCTTACCATTATGGCCATGATTTATGTTTTTTGCCGGTTTGTGGCATTTTCAGTTTCTGATAAAAAAAAATACTTTTAAGAATAAATGGATTTGCTTATCTGTCATGGTGTTCAGTTAGCTACCTCTACAAAAGAAAGTCATAAAATTGTGTCCAGTCACATGGGTGCCCCAACCTATAACCACCATGATTTATGATAGAAATTCTACACTCTATTACAGTCGTAAGTTGAGGATTACTTTAGCCTTATTAAAGAAAAACAACTCTTTTTGTTATACAACTGAATTGTTTGATGAATTGTAATTTAGTTGTTTCATGTTGCAATCCGTGCTTTAAACGTTTTTGTTCACAAATGACAATTGTAGGGTCAGCGACATGATATTCTGAGAGAGCAAAGTGTTTTCTGTTGGTTTTTGAATACTACTGTTCTCAATGTTGGATCTGGGTCAAGATTCTGCATCCAGACGACCTGTTTCTTCTATGTAGATATGATAGGGCATTTGTGACAAAAGAAGGCATATCTATCCACAATTCTGAGTTGCAGATGGCATTGTTGCAAAGTCCTGTAAACAAAGTGGATGCTAAGAATGAGCTGTCACCTGATCTATCACAGCCTGCAGTTGGTCAGCTGTTTTAGCAAGCACAGGACTGCTATGGAAAGCTAATGAAAGAAAGACTTAATTGTCTAAATTGGGTTAAAGATAATTAGTGAGAACATATTGTGATCTGTTGTTTTCTCTTCTGGGGTTATCTTGTAATAAATCATTCCCAGCTGTCAGTTCGACCCAATGAAACTGTTCTTCCTCTGCTATAAACAAGAATCATAAGATATGAACTCATTAGTTTAAAGCCTGCATATGGACACATGACAGGGCATCAAAGGGTAGAAACAGTAGATTTTTGTGTTGTAACAAAACTCAGAAGTGTACATGCATGGGTAACAATCATTAGTTTCCCAATGCAAGGTAGTATTTCCTGTGTTCATTATAGAAATGTACAGCAATGTCCAGAAAACAAGCCTATTGTATTGACTGTTCATTCAAGATCGAGGCTGATTATGTAGTTTAGAGTGAAGGTTTGAAATAATGAAGATTTGTCAGGACCTCCTATCTATGAATCCAAGTAACAAGCTAATCATCAACATATCAGATACAGGGAAGCGGCTTTTGTGACAGGAGCTGAGGATATGTTGTTCTACATCAGCCTTAAAAAAAAAATTGGCGTCTTTTTGTTTTTGTAATGCAGTACAGATTCTAAAGATGCTTCAAGTACTGCATGCACTGAAATACATTTTGTCGGTAAATTTAATTATGTATTTTGAGCAAAAAAATGGTTCTCTTTTAACAGGATATTTTTAATTAGACATTCATGCAGAAATGAGCAAACAGGCACATAATCAAATGAATAAGCATCGACATGAAATCAATAGTCACAGTTCTCAGTATTGAGGCTGTTTTCTGCATGCATACCATAACACATTATGCCCTTCGACCTCTAAAGGTCTCATTAAAATGCCATTTGACCTCTAACCGGACCTTTTAGTCAGCCCAACAACTGAAGCATGCCCAACACTACTAACTGGCCTTATGATCATCCCACACAAATATGTTAAAAGCAGTAAAAAAGAAAAGTGCACATTTAATCCAATTATATAACTTTGACCCATTTAGAAAGCAGCGACAGGGACTGTTCAGACCTTCTACTTTTTATTCACAAGTCATTGAAATATCAGTAGCTTTCTCAATAATATTTTATTCTTATATTTAATGGAACTTTATTAAAAGGAATTAAATTAATCATGCGTATGACTTTCTCAGAAAAAAAGTCTTTTAGGCATATAGTATCTGCATTGTTCTCTTTACTCTTAAATAGGTTTCAACAAGTTAATTTGAAAATTCTTGCCTTGACATGGAACTATTCGCATATTCTGATCCAACACTGCAATTTCAGTAATGGTATCCCTTTTATTGTTATCTTAATTCATAAAAAAATAACCCCATATATAATTATCCCTTTTCAGTTCTTTTGAATTTTCCTATCACGCATTATGAAACTCAACAAAAATGGGAACAGCCAATTTAAATTAAGTTTATAAATTAGATCTTCAGTCCAGATATTCCTTCTCTTCAGATACAAAACTTGGCAAAAGACTTTGTGAGAAATGCAAATGATCTTTCTTTCTATGGTGATATTTAATGGCACATTACTTTTTTTCCTATCACCCAAGAAGTGCTGTTGGCACTGAGGTTTTTGTGCAATAACAATAATAATGAAAGGCTTTACAAGTCTGGATCTGTTCAAACTGATATTAAATGCATTTAATTTTTTAAT
This sequence comes from Diadophis punctatus similis, assembly GCA_023053685.1. Classification (NCBI taxonomy): domain Eukaryota; kingdom Metazoa; phylum Chordata; class Lepidosauria; order Squamata; family Dipsadidae; genus Diadophis; species Diadophis punctatus. The sequence goes on from JALIGW010000034.1 coordinate 839,179, forward strand.
ACAGCACCATTCAAATTGCTCAGTTCATTGATTTTCAGAGAATGTTCTGATTCTGGCTTCTCCAGAATGTTCTATTGCTTCTTTAATCTGCCAAACATGTTGAAGCACTTTTTAAACTCTAAGTAACATACAGCCTTATCCTGAACATATTTCTTTACTCAAATCCAGCTGTTCTTATCACTGAATATTACTGCATTAAAAATTAAGTGCCATTTTCATATAGGCATCAGTAGGAGTAGGATTACATCGCAATTCTTTTATGGTTCCTTCAAAGCTAGGTTTGATGTTTCATTTATATTTTTATTTATAAAATTTATTGGCTGCCCATCTTACCATAGGGTAGCATAGGGTAGCACTGGCCAGCTTATAGTTACATATAAGCTAAAACATAAAATGTTAAAAACAAACATTAAAACCAAGAACACATGGGGAGGAAGTGGGGTCTGTTATTACTCAATCAACTACCTCCATTGTGCTGTTCCCCCACTGGGTCCCAAGCCAACTGGCAAAGCCATGTCTTTAGGTCCTTACAAAAAGATAGGAGCATTGGGGCAGATGTGTCAGATGTGCCAGATGTTCTTTGTCATAAGAAAACCCCACCACAGATCAAAATAGTTGTAAGATGAGCAAAAAAATAGAAAAGGGAAGCTGCACTTTATTTTTATTATTTTTTGCTGAAGAAAGATAATTCTTACTTATCTATGCATCTACCGAAATATCTTTTATGTGATATGATTCATGGTTCAGGAGCTTATATTTCCTTTGCATCTGATTACCTCTGATTTCCTGGTATTTTGAATTGGCAGGCCAATATGAATAGTCTTCTACAGGGAAAGTTTATTATGAGAGAGTCTCCACTGACTTCATTTGAACAGACCTAGGATAAATGGTTTATGATTTGCAACTATACACTGAGTCTCTAAATTCAACATTTAATCATGCTACTCTCTCTTAACCTGTTGGAGACTGTGCTATGAAAGAATAAGGAAAGCAAAAATGTCTATTTCATTGTTTTGCACCTTTGTGACATACTGAGAATGTTTGATAAGATGTGTCTTCTCCATTAGAGATGATAACACATACTCATTTGTAGAATGAGGGTGAAGGTTTGTTCTCCAAACTTGTAGTTTGGTTTCTGAACATTTCATTATCAGGCTAGGTAACATCTTCAACAGAGTTCAGGGAATGTCAGTATTGGTGGTAGGAACTGAGAATTCAAATCAACTGAACAACCAACCACAATGAGATCCACCCTCAACCAACCCACGCAACCTTCACAAGACAGCACTTCACCTCTCAATGACCCTTACCTGACTTAACTTCCCCATCACAAGAGCATCACAAGACCCTCACCTTATGTGACCCACACCTGACCATCACAAGACCTATCATTAGATCCATCACAAGACCCCTACCCGATGTGACCATCCCATCACAAGACCTACTGACCACACAAAGCCTTTATAAGCTGAACACCACCAACACTGACATCCCCTAAACTCCACTGAAGAGGTTACCTAGCCTGGTAACGAAATGTTCAGAAACCAACCCATAAGCTTAGAGAACGAACCTCCACCCTCAACATACTCATCTGTGGATGAAACAAGAATTGCATCCTTATAACCAGGCAAGAACAGTCCTTAAGTAGTAAAGATTTAAAACTTAAACAATCAACAGTTACATGTAATCAATGTTTAAAATTATTTACTTCCATCATTAGGGAAATGACTAAAAATGCCCCTCTGAAAGATAAAGTTTGTCAAACTGGGGAAAGGCACTAAGATCCGCAGTGGGATGGCTGCATTGATTAGGCAGTTTTGGAAGCTTATCTGAGTGATTACAACTAATTAAGACTAGGTTTGGGCAAAATATTTGAAGGCATATTTCATGGAGTTTGATGGCACAAAACTTAAATTTCCCCTAAATTGTGAGGGAACTGTGCCCTTCAGAAGACTGAGCATGGCAGACTTCTGGTTGACATTGCGGCGGGAATGGCTGGAAAATAGCGGAGCTCCTCCGGGCTCTGTGAAATGCAACCGGCAACTGCTTGCCGGGAGACCCTACAGCAGTGATGGCGAACCTATGGCACGGGTGCCACAGGTGGCACGCGGAGCCATATCTGCCGGCACACGAGCCGTTACCCTAACTTGGCTCCAGTGCACATGTGTGTGCCCGCCAGCCAATTTTTGGCTCACGTGGAGGCTCTGGGAAGGCGATTTCGGCCTCCAGAGGGTCTCCAGGGTGGCAGGGGGAGTGTTTTTGCCCTCCCCAAGCTCCAAGAAAGCCTCTGGAGCCTGGGGAGGGTGAAAAATGGGCTCACTGGGCCCACTGGAAGTCGGAAAACGGGGGAGTGGGGGGGTCACTCATGCATGTGCAGGGGGTGGAGCAAGTGAGGGGCTTTGAATTATGGGTGTGGGCACGCACGCGCGTGCAAAAGCGTGCACGCGCACTATTTCGGCATCCGAGGAAAAAAAGGTTCGCCATCACTGCCCTACAGGGTCAAGCCACCCTGGAGGGATGGTGAAGAAAGGAGGTGCTTCGTCGATCATGAGGAAACCGCAATTTCCTCATTGATCCAAAGAAAGCTCTCCTGAATGGCAGTAGGGATGATGGCCATTTTGGTCTGTCACAATCTGGGACAACCGGGGCACTAAGATTTTGTGTTGGAGTGGTGCATGGACAGAGCAGTGAAACTGGGTGAGATAACTTCCAACTTTTACCCTAAAGATTTAACCCAAGTTTAACCCAAGTTAAAAATTATAAAAAAACAATATCCAAATAGTAAAAAAGTGGTGATTGGATTTATGGAGAAGGATTAAAGACTAAAAACCAAAGAGAAAGACTAAAGATTAAAGACTCAGACACAAAAGAAATATTTAAAGGATGTTTTAAAACACAGAAAGCCTGGAAAAAGTCAAAAAACATTGTGAAAAGTGATTATTGAGAGAAATTGCTTTCCTAAACTCTATTTTTAATCCCCCCTGAATGGCTGACAGTCAGCTGTTTTGACTTTTACACTCTGTTGAATGCTGGAATTGGAAGCAGGGGAGCCATCTACTGGAGGAAGAAGATTACTGCAATGTGGGAAATCTGAGTGAAAGTGATGAAAGGAGAGAAAACAAACAACACCTGGAAGGCTATTTGGCCTTGACTTTATCTTAGTAGGCGATTTGGAGGCTTGGAAATATCTACTGAGCTGTTTGAAGATTTTTAAAGCAACTGACCTATAAATACCAAAATCTTATTGAACTGTTCATTGAAAAGTGAATTTGAAAGATTTGAGGAAACCTGGTGGGCCAAGCTGGATTTGATTCATTAACATCATTTGATAGATCATCCTACGAGGCAAAAGAATAAAAGTGATAGAAAAAGGGGGGAAAGAAAATAAGAAGAAAAGACAAATAAGACTTTAAAATTTGGACAATTGGAAAGGTGTAAACTGGAAACTATAAAGACTGTAAAGTATAGACATAGCTTTTAAGGACTAGAAAGCTAGGGGATTTGGAGGAATAATTCTGGGATTGATAAATTTTATTAATAATTGACTTTTTTGGAGTTTTTAGATATTGGGATATTGGACTATTAGAGATACATTGAGTAATTATTAAAATATTAATTTGGTACAAAATGACTCAGCAGGAGACAATAAAGTTCTATGACTACTGCAACGCATTCTACATGGGGCTACCCTTGAAGAACGTTCGGAGACTACAACTAGTGCAGAATGCGGCAGCACGTATGGTGATGGGTGTCCCTAGATACACCCATGTGACACCATCCTTCGCGAACTGCACTGGCTGCCCATAGGTCTCCAAGCACAATTCAAGGTGTTGGTGATTACCTTTAAAGCCCTACATGGCTTAGGACCAGTTTACCTCCGAGACCACCTTCTCCAACATACCTCCCTAAGACCAATTAGAGCCCACAGAGTTGGTCTGCTGGTGGTCCCATCAGCCAAACAATGTCGGCTGGCGGGCCCACGAACAAGGGCCTTCTCTGTGGCAGCACCGGCTCTCTGGAATACACTACCCCCTGAGATCCGCATTATTCCCACCCTGCCAGCTTTCAGAAAAGCAGTTAAAACATGGCTTTGTCGACAGGCCTGGGGCCAATGATTTTAATATAACATCGAGCACTCTTGGCCCCATGAATGAATTATTGTATGGGTTTTAAAATTGTTGCTTTAATGTTTTTTAAAGTTTTAATAATCATTGTTTTCAATGCTTTTTATATTTATTGTTGCATGTAAATTTTTATTGTTGTGAGCCGCCCAGAGTCTCTGTGGAATGGGCGGCATACAAATGTGACCAATAAATAAATAAATAAAGAAATGTTAATGATGGCTAAAAGTTTTTATGAAAGTGTGATAAAAAATCATAAGGAGATGAAGGGATTGTCCAAAAATAAAGAAGTGAGTGTAGAAGACCCTCAACAAATGATGGGAAAAGATGAACAAAATATTCAGAAGACAGATGAGAAATCAGAAGGAATGGCAGAGGAGACAAATCAAAATAAGCTACAAGAAAGCAAAAATAATGAAAAGACAATAACAATAAATATTAAGAATCGAATAGATAATTCCTTAAGAGCTTACAATAGCACAGAGAAAAAGAAAGAAAACTTCCCAAAAATAATGAAAAGGTTATGGATGGGCATCCAAATGATGCAGCAGAAGGAGATAAGGAGTAAGGCAGAGGGAACATTCAGTCTATGTAAAAATGTTAGAAAGAAATATAGGATCCCAAGAGAAAAATATAAAAGTATCACCAAAAGGTCAATAAATGATGAAATAAAAAAAAAGCTGAGAGGTGATGGATAAAGACATAATATCTTGTAATATTGTGATTGTATTAAAAACTAACAGAAACAAATAGAAATTATAAATTGGGAAAATAGTAACAGATAGATAGATAGATAGATAGATAGATAGATAGATAGATAGATAGATAGATAGATAGATAGATAGATAGATAGATAGATAGATAGATAGATAGATAGATAGATAGATAGTAGAATTTATTACAACCACAAATATACTAAGATTAGCAGGTGAAAGACTGTGATTAGGCATATTTAAATGTATTATTATGATTAACTGTGTGCAAAAAATATATTGGAACGTATAGCTTTTAAGGGACTACAAATTCAGGGGAATTAGAGATATAATCCTTGACCGATTAAATTTTATTAATAATTGGTTTTATTGGTGTTTATAGAAAACTGAGATATTGGAAATTTGGTGGAACTTGAATAGCATTTAAAATATTAAAATACCGGTATTGGTGACTTAACAGGGGTCAACAAACACATTGGATGAAGAAATGTAATTGATGTTTAAATATATTTTTGGAGAAAGTGATAAAGAAACATAAAGAGAGAATAGTACTGTTTAAAGATAAAGAGGTGAATATGGAAGAACCCCAACAAGTGGGGGTGGGAAATAACTACCGGTACAAATTGGGAAAATAGTATTATATATATATTGTATACATAAAATAATATATTATAATTATAATGAGCATATTAAGGTTACCAGTAGAAGTTGGAAGATGAAAACTATGTATATGTAATTGTGTTATTACTGTTAGCACTGTTTTAAAAAATGTATTGACCCAGTCATCACACTGTCCACAAAATATGTTGGTTTATTTTATTTTATTTTATTTTATTTTATTTTATTTTATTTTATTTTATTTTATTTTATTTTATTTTATTTTATTTATTTATTTATTTATTTATTTATTTATTTATTTATTTATTTATTTATTTATTTATTTATTTATTTTTGTCAAGTACATGTTGGTAATATTCATAGATATAACATTGTTTATATACATAAGATGAGTACTGATAAGAGGGAACATTAGGACAGGGACGGTAGGCACGCTGATGCACTTATGCACGCCCCTTAAAGGAAAAACTGTTGTTAACTGTTTAACTGTTGTTAAAGGAAAACTACAAATAAAACATATACAAAAGAAGAAGAAGAAGGTTGAGCATGGCTGCTTGGACTTTTCCAGTTGTCTCTAAATAGGGCAATGTAAGAAAACCTGCCAAGCACCTGCACCAAACTCTCCAAAACATGTTGCTGTTTCAATGTTTCAAGAAGGAGCATTTCACTCATTCAGAGAGTTTTATGAAACATTCCTTCCAGTGCTTTACACTAGCGGTCCCCAACCTTTCCAGCTTGGCAGCCTGGCGTGGGGGGAGCGGGCATGGCAGTGGCAGGTGCATGTGCGCGCACACAGCTCCATTTGTGCGAGTGATGTGTCCGCATACCCTCTACTCACACAAATGGAGCTTCCTGCATGAGTGGAGGGTGCTTGTGCTCACATACAAAGTTCCAGTTGCATGAATGAAGCTCAAGAACTTTGTATTTGAGCATAAATGCCCTCTTCTCACGTGAGTGGAGCTTCACATGTGCACGCTTGTCCATTTCTCCTGTGGTCTGATTTTGAATAGGCTGTGGCCCGGTAGTGGGCCAGGGGTTGGGGACCCCTGCTTTACACAACCATGGTGGGGGGAAAACTGAGATGCCCACTCTTTGCAATCCACTGCCAAATGTTAGCAGCAAAAAAGTGGCTTCAGAATAGCCACTGGACTCTTAGCTGCCCATCTGCACAACGGGTCAATGTAGCTACTCAAAGCACAGGAGAAGCAAGATAATTAATTCTAAGCAATGCCTTTGAATGGTAAGGAAATGGCAAGGTAGGAAGAGAGATCTATAAATAGTGAAAAATATGAAGCACATTTATACTCAATATAGTCAGAAAAGAATAACTCGGCCAGATATTCTTGTACTATTCAACATCTAATTTGTTTTTCAAAAGAATAATATTTATTTAACACTGACATTTTTACTCTATTTAGGGTTAATGGAGGTTAAGTAAAGACACAAGAGCAACACAATTGTGTGCTTGCTCACAGCACAAGGACAAAACTGTTATGCAAATAGAATAGGCTGTCTTTTCAGCCCCCTCAGTCCTATTTGACACAAGGACCTAAGGGCTGCACATCAGTGTTTGAAGGTTTTCAGTAATACTCGACTCATTTGCATTTGGAAAGATTGAAATCACTCTTGTCAAAGTGCTATTAATTTTTAAGCAAACTTTTTTTCCCTTGAACCTGTTACTACGCTAGGTAATTTCAGGCCACATCAAAAATTTTGCTTGATGATCTGCATCATGAACTTTCCCTCAGTACTTTTACTGAAAAGTCTCTGATTTTTCTTTTGGTGCCACAGAGGCCACATCTATACACCTACACAAAGCTTTTTCCACCTGATTATATGATTGTTAGATATGCAGTCTACTCTCATGATTAATTGAAAAAAGAAGAAATAGAATTTTATAATAACACAATGAGAAATATCTCTTCAGCAGGGAGGAAGATAGCTGAAGTAAAACTGCTGCCTTCTAATCTCCCAATTATCTCCATCTACCTCAGTGATCTAGTCAGAAAACAATATATTTCACTGACATTCAGATGTTGTAAATCTACTAGCAGGATGAAAATGTTTCACATGCGGTATATGTTTCAGGAAATGATTTAGGAAAGCAGGGGAAAGAAAGCAATATTTTCAAAACCCTTTCCAAATAATTTCCTATTGCCCAGTATGTTAAAACGGTAGGAGGTTTGTAAAAACAAAACCTATACTAAGGATTTTCCATTTTTAAAAAAATTCAAACTACATCAGTGCAGTTGGTAAATAAATTTTCTAAATAAAACTACATAACCTCTCTGTTCCACTGTCCTTTAATGAGATCTACCAATAAATTTGACCTTTCCTCTTTGAAGCAATTAAGCATAAAGCTCCATGTGCTGTAATCATATTGATCTTCTAAAATGTTGGATCAATTTAGGTTGATCAAGTATTAATTAAATGCTATAAAATATATTTTATGTATTAGTTCAAGAAAATGTGTATTTCACGAACATGCTTGACATTATGTAAACAGCTGACAACAAACTAACACATTTTTATTTGTAACATGCCTTTCACCAGAAGGCAATCTATTCATAAAAAATAATAACAAATCAGAACTAAACAGCAGTTAAAGTTATACACAAGAAATAAAATCAATGTATGCCATAGTATATTTACAGTCATAATAAAATAATGCTACAAAGTTATAAAAATCTAAACCTGCCTACCATTTAATTTTACTAATAAAATTTACAATAAAACAGCCTTACAGCCTTTCTCAAAATCTTCTCCCAAGAAAATTAAAATAATTTAGTTAAGAGTTACTGTGAAGCATTTAAACCAATATATGTATGTGTGTTTGTGTGCATAATGTATATACATGAACATGTGAATCAGAGGTGGGATCCTACCTCTGATTGCCGGTGCGGCTAATTGCTGAGTTCGCGGCAGAGCCGAAGACGCTGCTCGAGCCTGCTCCCGTTTGCGGAGCGGGAGCATTCCCTGGGCGCTTTCCCCGCCCGCATGGATGCCGCCAATGGCATTCTTTTGCCCTCCGCGCATGGCCCCATGTGCAGAGAGCAAAAGAACACAGTTGGCGGCATCCATACGGGCACGGAAAGCGCCCAGGGAAAGCTCCCACTCCGCGAACGGGAGCACGCTCGAGCAGAGTCTTTGGCTCTGCCGCGAACTCAGCAATTAACCGCACCAGCAATCAGAGGTAGGATCCCACCTCTGATGTGAATGTATTTGTGTGTGATACACCCACATACACATATATACAAACATACACACAAAAAAGTTTTAACCATAATTGGAGATGTTTCTCTGAATGTGAGTGTGTTTCTCTGAATGTGAGTGAGTTACTGGAAATTTTTACTTTCTTTTTCTTCTAAGACATTAAGTCATTGACAGTTTATATCCCTATTGCTGCAGTTAACATTTGTTTCAATATTGCTTGCAATTCCCCTGTTTTGCTGCTGGATGGTGTAGGGCAGGGTTCGGCAACCTTAGGAAGTCAAAGAGTCATTTGGACCCATTTCCCAGAGAAAACAAAACACCCAGAGCCACAAAACCTGGGTGGGCATGGCCAACTCGACATCACTCCCACAGAATCACATGACCCCCCAGCTACGTCTACCCAGGTTTTGTGTGTCTGTTTTCTATGAGAAAAAGGTATCTGTCTCTCTCTTTTCCCTCTCTTTCTCTCCATCTCTTTTTCTCCCTCTCATCTTTCTTTCTCTTTCCCTCTCCCCATCTCTTTCTATCTCTCTATCTCCCTTCCTCCCCACCCATTTCTCTCTCCTTCTCCCTCCCTCATCTCTGTCTTTCTCCCATCTTTCTCTTTCTCCCTCTCTCTCCCCTTCTCTCTGCGTGTGCTGAGGAACGATCGCCACCCCTGGCTTCTCTTTGGGCGAACCTCCTTCCCTTCTCATGACTCCCTGGCTGGCTGTGGCCGTGAGACCTTCCTCAAGGCGCAAAGGTGCTCACTTAAGGAGGGTCTTTGGATGCGGCTTCTCTCCTGCCCTAAGGATCCAGCCATTGCCTTGCCATATCCCGTCCTGTCCCATTCCCCCCCCCACAGCTCTTTGGCCAAGCGGGGAGGGCGTGAGCTCCATCCCAAAGGGGCAGGAAGCAAAGGCTGCCTTACGCGTAAATGTGGCATAAAGCCAGCTACAGGGCCACTCCTCTCCTGCCCTAAGGATCTGGCCATTGCCTTGCCATGCCCCCCCCTCCCACATGAGAGGAGAAGGAGGGGGAGGAGGGTTGCTGGAGCGAAGGCAGCTTTCGCTTCCTGCCACTTTGGGCTGGAACTTATGCCCACCCCGCTCGGCCGAAGAGCTGTGGGGCGGGGAACGGGATGGGACATGGCAAGGCAATGGCCAGATGCTTAGGGCAGGAGAGAAGCCACATCCAAAGACCCTCCTAAAGTGAGCAGCTGCCCACCACCCGCCCTCCGAGCATGCCTTTGCTGCGCTTAAGGGTCTCCCTGCTAATGCGTATACTCCTGGGCCGACCACAGCCATCCAGGGAGTCGTGAGAGGGAGAGGAGGGTCACCCGAAGGGAAGCTTTGGCCGGGGGTGGCTATGTTCATCAATCAGTGCCAAAGAATCAGCCACGGCCACTTCTCCATTCACCGTTGCCCTTACCTTCTCAGGCTAGGTGAGGGAGGGGAGGGCAAGGCCAGCCAGTGATGGGACAGGGAGCCACAGCAGGGGGCCCAAGGAGCCGCATGTGGCTCCGGAGCTGCGGGTTGCCGACCTCTGGTGTAGGGCAACATACTAATATCTTTGCTCTGTGAAGTCAAGTTGCCTTCACTTCTCATCATGCGAACAAAAGAAAATTTAATATTCAGCTTCAGATAATATTTGCCTATGCTCAGATAAAACAGGATTATTTGACCATTTATATTCACTATCATTTAACTCATGGCTGGCTTTACAGTATATATGAAGTTAAAGTGTAGTGCGGTTTGCTTTTGGCTTACTACAATGTTTAAACCCAGCCATTTAGGATTATAAGTAAGGCTGTATAGCAGGCATTTATTCAAATTTAAACTTAATTAACCCATCAATTTAGTTGATAAGGATTAGAGTCCAGTGGTGGATTCAAATGAAGGATTCTTTTGAAAATATATGCACAGGCATAGAAAATATTGCCTTTAAGTCAGACTAGTAAATAAAATAATTGTTGTCCTTCTTCCCATTTCTATGAATCATAGATAGGGGAAGCCACCCTAAGTTACAGTGTTTGAGTTAGATGGCCATATAAATTTCTTACATAAATGAATTGGAAAAGCTGAGGTAATAAATGGATTTTTTCTTTTTTTCCCCTCTCTTGTCACTGTCCACTCCCCACACCCCTCCCCACAAATTCTTTTCATTTCCACTAAAGAAATTTGTTTAGGATAATCAGTGGCAATTGATCCCAACCTTTATTTGGATTTGAGGAAAGACCTGTCTGTCACCAAAACCCATATTCTTCTCCCACTATTTATTGCCAAGGTATTGTTGTAAGGAATATCCTTCTGAGTTCAGTTCCAAGTGGGGAAAAAGACACTGGATTCATGGAAGTTGCTTGGAAAGAAGGTTTAATATGGTGGACAGGAGCACATGGCATGAGCCCCTGAACAGAAAAGGTGGATCACATGTTTCTAGATGTAGGTGAAGAGAAAAGGGAGGAAAGATGCTGAGTCCCTTGGTTTTATGACCTCTGTTGGGCCCCACCTCTTAGTTTCCTGTTCCTGTGTATGTAATGCACTCCAATTGGTGGTCAGACCGCCCCCTAGGGGTGGGGATCTTAGCTAGCCTTTTAGGCTGTCTCCCAAGTTTGTTTGAGTGCTGATAATTTTCCAGGTGGTAGAGGGCTAATCCTCTCATGTCCTAAGGGTGAAAGTCTTAATCCCATCACCCTGGAGCTGAAGGAGGGGGGCAGGGAGATGCAGGAAGCTGCTTTCTATTTAAAACATGTTTCTCCTTTCCTCATTCAGGGAAACATATTCTTTCCTTTTTCAATATTTCCTAGGATATTTCATTTTTCTAGGAGATGGGTGGGTGCTAACTTTCTACAGTATACTATAAGAACAAGCATGAAAAATGAGCTTCCTGTAGGAATCTGAACTGAGAATAGAACAAAGTAGAGCCATCAGTCCCCATTTTGTATTAACCCCCCTCCCCCAACTATCTGTAAACATGTAGGTCACAGTAATTTGGAGTACTGTAGAGCCTTCAAATAAATAGATGTTGTTAGAGTGGTGAGAAATGGGATGCGTATTAAACCATCTTCTAAAATCTGGCTAGAGTGGAGAGAAAACCATAGATGAGGGTAATCTGAGATGTGCTCACTAAGAGTCACCTCTTTCAGATTCAGACCTGCAAGGGGGAAAAAAAAGAGAAAACAGCTGCAGACAAGCAATCCAGAATTGCACTTGTGCTATTTTGGACTTTTTCATAAAACCTGAAAGAGTACTGTAAAATATTAGCACCCTGGGAAATAACCGGACCAGCAGAAGCTGGGTGTTTTTTATGAGTTTCATGTTCCTCTGCCACAAGCTGGCTGATATAATAAACACAGAGACCTTACTGTTGATAAAGAGTTAATGCCTGTGCTTTGACACATATATGTGCTTTTGCATGCAAACATTTTGTGTCATTAACTTTGCAAAAATTGCTCCCACACAATGTGTGACAAGCCTTATGGAAGATAAAGTCCCGTCTTACTTTTGTTATAATATACATTGGTCTTTTGAATATCAGCACCTTTCATGCAGCAAACAACAGAGCGATTGAACTGTGATTTTATAAGGTCAAAGTACCAGTTAAAGGAACCAGGAAAGATTCATTATAATTTGTTGAACTGTAATGTTTAATGTCTATTCTATGAACCAAATAAACTATGTGTAATTGCTAGAAGTATATGAGTGATATAAATGGGGGGGGGGATTTTAAGTCAGTCAGTAATATTGGAGGTAGGGAGACAGAGAATATCTCACCAGCACATCTAGATTATTCAAAAATTAAATCTTGTGGACAGAAAAATTGTCACATTATGTTTCATTCCCCCGACAGAACAAAAGTATGCCTTTGATGGAATGAGTAATCTATCTTTATAGAGATCATTAGGTTCAAGACAGCTGGTAAAAAATATAATAGGATCTTGCTTGTCCTGCATAAAATTTCCTGAAAAGACAAAACTGAAGCTCATTTCCATTTGAATGGACAAAAAATGTTTTCAGAATTCACTACTGGAGTCTTGGAGATGCGCTGATATTTATTTATAAGCGTCTGTACATTTTTCCATACGTTTACAAAGAATTTATCACAGAATAAAAATAATGCTTGTGATTCCATTATACGCTTAGCAGGATAAGGCCAAGGAACACGCTTGTTCAGAATGAGCATTGTGATAACAGGAAGTTAGATTCTTTGCATTTCATATGAGCCAGAATTTCAGATCTGGACCTTGTTCAAATAAATGACTTTCAGTAAAAATAAAATAAAATGGGGGAAAAGAAGTAGTGCAGATATGTCTAATAGGATTTTTTTTTCATTAGTGTTCCTTAAAGGGGAGCTGCGCTTCAGATTCAATTCCAGAAGTGCACTTCAAAAATTACAAGCACACAGATGTACCAACCTGTCTGAAACTTTTAAAGTGAAGAAGGGATTGCTTTACAAAACTGCAGACATTTGTATCTCCACGTGGTGTAGCTTCTTTGAGGAATCAGATCAGAAATGCTGTGCACACCAGCCTACCCATGTCTCCCACAACTCTTACCCCACGTCACATCAAGAACAATGTTGACATGCTGTGTGAAGGAGGGGAAGGCTATTCAATCCAAAATTTCCTGAGATCACAACTTTCAATAAACACACGTCTTGGTATGACTAGAATAATTGAGTTGCGTTCATTCTTTTCTGATTAATTTCATTTGTTGAGTTTTCTAGATGCTGCTGTTTGGTTTTCATGGACATTGTGGAAGGATAAATTGTGACAGAAGTTTGGTTCTAGAAGGAAAATTCTCATCCACAGCAATGATTTTCTCTGGGCAGAGAGAGGGAAGGAGCAATTCAGGAGTAATCATTGCTTCCTGTATGCAAATGTGTGTGTGTGCGGGTGTTTGTTTTTGCAGGAGAAAAAAAATGACTAATTGTATCCTTCTGTCATGGATTTGTTCAAAATAAGTTTATTATCTCTGCCCAGCTCTCAAAAATGTACCTCTTCTGAGCACTGAACAGGGAAAGTCTCTTATGATTAATCAACTGATTAAATTTATTAAATTTACTGATTAAATCAGAAATATTCTCCCCACCCACCACCCACCCCTGCAGTCTCAGCTTTTTACTATTGCTGCACATTCACCTTAGTTTAATAGCACATGGTGTGATGACCCGAGGCGTGCCATGAAAGCAACACAGCCAGAGAACAGGTCTAACTCCCCTTTATTGCTCCAACTTTGCCCCCAAACGTCCCCACATTTACTACAAACCCTGGAGAAAGCTCTCACATGCACCTTCAACAACCTCTGGGTGCGAGTAGTCCAGTAACCAAGGTTAGCCAAACAGTAACCAGGGCCAGCAGTCCAATAAGCCAGGTTTAGCCAAACAGTCACCAGAGCAAGAAGTCCAGTAAGCCAGATTAGCCAAAAAATAACCAGGACAATGTTCCCTCTAAGCTGCACAGCTGCGCGGCTGCGCACGTGATAAGAAAACGCCATGCAGCAGTTTCCAACTGCCGCACTGTTTTCTAATGTCAGAGGGAACATTGAACCAGGGCCAGCAGTCCAATAAGCCAGGTTTAGCCAAACAGTCACCAGAGCAAGAAGTCCATTAAGCCAGGTTAGCCAAACAGTAATCAGAGCAAGAAGTTCAGTGAAGCAGGCAAACCGGGCAAGTACTACAAGACAGAGCAGAGTAATCTCCAGGTATTGGCAAGTGCACATGAGGCTCCACAGATTCAATGGTTGTTTCCAACAAATGCCCCTCCCACTGGAACCTCCTTACATCTCAGTCCCCAGGTGTGCCTTGTGAAGGGGGGTGGGGCACTCTCCTCCCTCGTAGCCAGCTCAGTCTGCGTTGGTCTCGCATTCTCTCTTCTCTCCATGCTCTAGGGTCAGGAGGGGTTTATTTATTTATTTATTTATTTTGTGAGATTTATATACCGCCTCACAGTGCAAGCACTCCCTAAGCGGTTTACACCAGTAAGCAATGTATATTTATATTGCCCCCAGCAATCTGGGTCCTCATTTTATCTACCTCGGAAGGATGGAAGGCTGAGTCAACCTTGAGCCGGTGAGATTTGAACCGCTGACCTGCGGATCAGTGTCAACTAAAGTGGCCTGCAGTACCTGCCTCTAACCGCTGCGCCACCTCGGCTCTTAAGAACAAGGGTTGGTCCTTGTTCTTCACCTGAGCTCTGTGTCTCCTGCTGCTCCCTGTCTGCAAGCTTTTCTAATCCTGAAAAGCCTTGCCCGGATTGACTCTGCCCTTCCCCAGTTTCCTCCAAGGCCAACGGAGCCACCCTCTCGGTTTCTGTCAGCTCTTGTTCCAGCTTATCTTCCCCCGCAGTTTCAGACTCTGGCAGGGGCATGACACATGGGAAGTCCTTCTGGAGTGCTTTTATTACAATTGTACCCCTCCAAACAGATGCAAACTTCTTTATCCAAAGGTTGCTCTTTCCTTCTCTCCAACTCTTGCTTCCCTTGTGCGTCAATCTGACTTAATACATACCTGAATAAAAATTAAATTATGCTGTCAGAAGCTAAATAGAGAGGCTAAAGATAATGAAATATTAATAAACTACTGATACGTTTGAAAGAAATGTCTACTGTTAGCTCTTGGCCTCTATTTCTATTTTAACGGTTAACGGTTACTTTTCAAGTTCTCCTTACAATCAAGATTATGTTTCCTTCAGATATACTACAAAAGCTTTTAACCAACCAAGGAGAGACTTGCAATGAGCTTGTCAACCTGACAAAGAAGGAAGAGTGCCATTCTGGGTGCGGCTTTTGGACAACCCAAAGAAATACACCCCAAAATACAGCTTGAATAAAGAGGGTGGATAAGAGGAAATGAAAGAACTTGTAATAACAGCAGAATTGGTGAAGAAAAGGTCAAGGAAGATCAAAAATTGGTCAGTACCAGGTGAAGACGAACTGGATGGTTTTTGATTAAAACATCTGACTGGCCACTCATTGCCAAGCATTTTAACATATTGCAAGAAGGTGAAATTGAGGAACAGCTAACATCTGACAAAACCTACTTGATAATGAAAGATCTAACAACAGCAGAGGAATAAAAGTTCAGCTTCTAATTGACAAAATTATTTTGGATTATTATCCTCCTTATACCTCTTCTACCTCTTTCTACCGTAATTTCTTAATGTAACTTCTACCTCTTTCTACCGTAATTTCTTAATATGATTAATTAAGTACTAAATAACTGACTAATTAGTTAAACATTGAATGATTATCAATTGAACAATTAATAATGTAGGCATTGATTAATTATAGATTGATTATATTATTATTTGATTTTTATGATTGGCCTGATTGATCATTTGATTGGTTAAATATTAGTAATTAATTATATGCTTATTAATTAATTAAATTAGTTATTGTATTGCTTATTTGATTGGTTAAGTACTATAAACTAATCACACATTGATTAATTAATTTGTTAGACATTGATTGATTACTGATATTAATTAATTTGTCAGACACTATTTGATTATTGACCATGCCAAACAAAAACTCAAAAAACTCCATAATCAAACACCCACAAATTGAAGGTATCTCTACCAATGACAACAAATGCTATAAATGTAATAAAACTATCAAAGAGGATGAAGAATTCAAGAAATGCCGCATATGCACAAAGTATGCCCACCACACCTGCCTGGAAATAAGCAAACATGTAGCCAATTTCCTACAAGCAGCTCCCACATTTCCTTATTTCTGTCCATCATGTTTACCAATACTGGATAACCTAATTACCATGTCTGATAGGTTCCAAACCTTAGAAACAACCATAAAACACAACAAACATACATAGACTCCATGGAAACACGTTTAGAAGCACGTTTAGAAGCATATTTCACAGCTTTGGGGGGAAAATTACAATACAAAAAAATGGAAACTCATTTGCTCAAAATCCTATCCCAACACAACAACCACTACCTCAACCACAAGTGCAACCACAAACATCTACCAACCAATCTAACAGTATATCCTTACTCATCAAAGACACCTTTGAGCATGAACAAAAACGTAATAATGCTATTTTATTTCGGCTAGATGTCACCAATGATCCTGATATCTCAAAGGTTCGCAACATTATTGCAGCAATCACCAAATCATCAAAGTCTCCAGAGATGGCCCCGAGTTCAAGTACAGAGATGGTTCGGTGGCCCCACGATTCTGTAGAGTCGTTTGCAAGGATGAAATCAGCAAATGAAAATTCATTTATACCATAAACTCTATTGCCAGAAACGACTCCAACCACGACAAACTTCGCTCACGGCCAGACCTATCCATACTTCAACAAATCCGCTCCTGCGAACTCCATGCAGAACTCAAAAGACTTCATAACCAAGGATATACCGACTTATACATTGACTACCACACTGGCTGCATTAAAAAGAAGTGCCATAATCCACCTTCCAACATCCAACCCCCCGTCACCCAAAACCAACCCAACATCCACCCTCCATCATCCAAAACCAATCTCCCATCATCCAAAACCAACCCAACATCCAACCCTCCATCATCCAAAACCAACCCTCCATCATCCAAAACTAGGTATGCACGCCTCTTACTTCCTCAATATCAACCACTACTGATCTTAAATGCAAGCTAATTAACCCAAGAAGCATTGTAAACAAAATACCCAAACTCCTTCTCTTACTAAAAACTGCTAAATTCGTCATTGTATTTGTCTGCGAAACATGGCTGAACACATCCCTCCCTGACTCCATTATCAAAGTAAGAGACTATCATGTTTACCTGCCCGATCGTAAACCCGCAGAGGAGGTGCAGTTGCCATCTTCTATAAAAAGTCACTAAACCTAAAAAATATTCAAGTTACACATGAACTCGCTCTATCAGAAACCATTGTCTGTGAACTGTCCTTAAATACCACACTTCGCTTCCTACTATGTTATAGAGCCCCCGATTACAACATCACACATGCGAACAAGTTAACCTCACTACTAATGTGGGCAGCCTCCTACCCACACCCTCTTATTTTTCTTGGTGATCTCAACCTACCTCATATTAACTGGACACTAAATGAATGTACAACTGAACCCATTCATTCAATCCTATACAATGCTATTACCAATCTAGGGCTAGATCAAATGTAGTTCATAAAATTATCTGCCACAAGGTCCTACCTGTCAATGACTACTTCAGTTTCAACCACAACAATACACGAGCACACAATAGATACAAACTTAATTTAACCGCTCCAAACTCGACTGCAGAAAATACAACTTCAGCAACAGAGTGATCAATACCTGAAATTCACTACCTGACTCTGTGGTTTCTTCCCCAAACCCCCAAAACTTTAACCTTAGACTGTCTACTGTCGACCTCACCCCATTCCTAAGAGGTTTGTAAGGGGTGTGCATAAGCGCACCAGCGTGCCTACCATCCCTGTCCTACTGTCCTATTGTCCTTATTTAACTGTATTTACTTTGTTTATGTTTATATTTATACTCATACCTGCTATCTTGTACATGTTTGACAAACAAATAAATAAATAAAATAAAATAAAAATAATGTAAATTCAGATCCTGTCCACAGTCTGCCTTAGACATGAAAACCATCTGGGTGACTCTGGACCATTCATTCTCTTTCATCCCAAGTCACCTCAGAGGGTTGTTGTGGGGAAAACAGGAGGAGGAAGGTGTGTTGGATACATTTGCTGCCTTGAATTATTTGTAACAATAATAAAAGTGGGATAAAATATATTTAGACACACTGATTGACATTAAATATTTTTTTAAAAAATCCAGGAAACTATGATTATAATGAATCACACAAATGGCTCTGTAAGTTGAAACAGAATTTGTTTTCTTTTTGCATTCTCTCTTGTTGAAGGTTGTAATGCTTTAAAAACAAAAAAACTGAAATGAAGCTTATACAAAGGTAAAACTTGTAGGAAAAGTTGTTTAAACATAGCCCATTAAAGCTGTTCTAAATATCTTTCTTTGCTCTATAGTTGCACCTCAAATTGCAACTAAGATTATCATATTTGCATATTTTTATCCTGATTCATTTCACAATACACAATTGGTTCTCCAGTCTATTCTCCAGAGCAATTTATCTCTATATTTCACTTATTTTACATTTGCTGTTCTGTTGTGTGTTTTTTTGATGACTCTAGTATCTATGTACTATAAATTTATATTTGTACCAGTCTTGTAACAGCTAATGAATTTACAGTTGTTTCTGATGAGAGCAGATGGAAGGCTATAGGTTCTGTTTTACTACAGCTTCCCTGATTCTTTGTCCTTGGGCAGATGGCACAAGATCAATCATTAGGAAATCCATGTTTGGATGTGCATTACACAACAGTAGACAGCTGTCCAATCTTTATTTTAAAAATCTGCATTGCTGCACAACTGACCAGTTGTACATGCAGGGGAAAACATCAGCCTGGAACAACAGCACAAATGGAAAGGTTGTTAAAACCAGGAATTTGTTGGGTTCCACGAGGAAGGGGAAAGTAAAAAAAAAGTGCACTCACAGGATCTCGCTGGCCCTGTAAAGCAACTACAAATTTCTGCAAAATCCTTAAAGAACATCTCATGATGTTATCAGACTTAAAAATCTCCTCCTGCTTTTTCCACAATTACAGTCCAAAAGATGGCTTGGGTCTTGTATAAATTCTATAAACACGTGTGAATGTTCCACTTCTGCCTCGTTTTCCTGCAAGTAGAATATGCTCTATTGAGGTGCGATGCACAACATCCATCAATCATTAAATGCCAAGCGGAACTCCAGTGTAGATTCTGACTTAAGCCTTTGTGAAAAAGAGACTTACCGCATCCAATTTTAACTTCATTCAACAGGCAAAAAAGTGACAAGGAAATCTCTATAGAGTTGGCAAGAGTCATTCGTGAATTTTTAATAATGTCAAACTCCTCATTCTGAGTCACAAATTAAGTAATGAAATAGGGTGCAACACGAGGCCTGGCTACTGCTGTAAAAAGGAGCTTGGGTAGTAAGCCTGGGATGGTCAGGCTTCAATGAAGAGTGTTGTGAGATGCTATGCAGCTCTCTCTTGCTCTTCCTTGCCACAAGAGGTAAGGCAGAAGGGTGAAGCCACACTCTGCAAAGAACTGCTACTTTCCTGCTTTTCCACACAACTTCGGTTCGTGGGTCTTTTACCAGAGTGGAGTTGGAGAAAGACTTCTTTCTAAAGTTGGCCGGATTTTTTAAACTTCTGAGTTGGGCGAATGATTGTAATTTTCAAATTTTCGGAGGACAGGCTGAAGCAAAGCACATTGTTTGGGAGAAAGAAGCACTTTCTGTACCAAAGGTAGAGTGGGTTAGAGAGGTGCACAAATTGCAGGCAATTTGTCTTGAAAGAGACACAGTACTTTGCTTCACCTCGGTAAAAAAAAAAAACTGAGTGGGTCTAGTTTTCAGAACTAGCAGCCTATTTGCTTGTGTACTACAGTGGTAAGACTTTTTGTGAACTTGGTACCTCTTCACAGAATTGTTCAGAAAGGGCATTTTGCTCAGCTATCCAATGAAACAAAATCCCTTTTCAACGGTATGGACAGTTATAATGATGGCATAACCCTTCTTTTCCCCATAAAACAATCCTTCAAACTTGCTGGTTCCCGTACTCCTGTTCTTTAAGCTGTGGTGGTGGTGTTTTTTGGCTCTTAATTCTTACAGAGAGAGTCCCTAAAGGAAGAACATACAAATAGTCTTTGACTTATGACCACATTGGGGCCATTGCTAAATAAGGCGGCTGTTAAATGAGTTGAACCCAGTTTTACAACCTTTTTTTGGCCAAGATTGTTAAGCAAATCACTAAAGTCATTAAGCGAATCACCCCGTTGTTAAGCGAATCCAGCTTCCAGCATTGATTTTGCTTGTTGAAAGACTGGTTGGGAGGATTGCAAATGGCAATCACATGACTAAAGGACATTTCAACCATTGTAAATACATGCCAATTGTCAAGCGCCTGAATTTTGGTCTCATGATTGTAGGGATGCTGCAATGGTTGTAAGTGCAAGGACTGGTTGTAAGTCACTTTTTACAGTGCTCTTGTAACTTTGAGTGGTCACTAAATGAATGGCGGTAAGTCAAGGACTCCCTGTGTCACGGTGTGATTTATTGCCTGTTACATGTACCGTATATTCCGGTGTATAAGGCGACTGGGCGTATAAGACGACCCCCAACTTTTCCAATTAAAATATAGAGTTTGGGATATACTCTCTGTATAAGACTACCCCTCCTACCATCTTTCTTTTTCTTTCTGTCTTTCTTCATTCCTAACATCTTTCTTTCTTTCTTTCTTTCTTTCTTTCTTTCTTTCTTTCTTTCTTTCTTTTTCTTTCTTTTTCTTTCTTTTTCTTTCTTTCTTCTTTCTTTTTTCTTTCTTTCTGTCTGTCTTTCTGTCTTTCTGTCTTCTTTCTTTCTTTCTTTCTTTCTTTCTTTCTTTCTTTCTTTCTTTCTTTCTTTCTTTCTTTCTTTCTTTCTTTCTTTCTCCCTGCAGGAGGAAGAAGGAGCCTCTGTTGCCGTCTCCCGCGGGGTTCCAGCCACCCGGCTGAGTCCTTGACCGCGCCGCTGCCAGGGTTAACGCGCATGGGAGGTAAGGAGAGAGCGCGCTGCTGCTGCCACTATTGCTGCTCCGGCGTGTCCTTCGCGCAAGGCGCAGCATGTGCGAAGTCTCCCCGGTTGCTATGGCTGCACCGGGGAGCCCGCGTCCTTGTCAATGATGGAGACGCTGCGTGCGCGGGAGGTACCGCGGAGCAGAGGTGCCTGGCGAGCGAGACGAGTGGCAGCATCGGCGGCAGGCTCCTGCCCGTGTCTCCCGCCCGCCTGCCCGCCTCTTGCCTTAGCATTTAAAAGAATGAGAGGTGGGCGGGCGGGAGACGCGGGCAGGAGCCTGCCGCCGATACCGCCACTCACCTTGCTCGCCAGGCACCTCTGCTCCGTGGCCCCTCCTGCGCGCGCAGCATCTCAATCGTTGACAAGGACGCGGGCTCCCCGGTGCAGCCATAGCGACCGGGGAGACTTTGCACATGCTGCGCCTTCGTACCCGGCGTATAAGACGACCCCCGACTTTTGAGAAGATTTTCAAGGGGTAAAAAGTCATCTTATACGCCAGAATATACGGTATATGCAGGGAGCTGCATCCCTATCTAATATAATGGTTTATTCCTGAGCACGTGATTGATATGTTCTTGTAAGCATGTGTGCATTCCTGAATCTCAGTTCTATCCTTCTTCTTCTGGCTTCCAATGGAGGAAGTCGCATTTTATATCAGACATGTAAACAAATGAGATTTTATTGTTTTTGTACCGAAATAAATATTTTAATTAGATTTTCAAACCTCGGTTTTATTTCTAATGTCTGAATTCCGGGAGAACGATCTATTTCGCCTCTGTGAGATTTATTATCACGTCGTCACCCTGTAAAACATCAGACATGCTAGATCAGTTCAGCAGCAGAAGCCACAGTGGTTTAATCTCAGCAAGGCTGGTTCCATTTTCTCTTTAACAATTGCTCCACTATTTTGCCTTGAGTATAATTTAAGCTAACTGGCCACATTTCTGCTCAAACACTTTTTGAAAGAAGTGATTTTGTCCTGAGAAAACAGGACAGCTCACATTCAAGAGCCTCAGATATGGTGTCAGTCCTACGGAAGAGTAGAAAGCCTTAGGTGGGTCAGTCTAATTTGATTTGGGAAACGAATGGGAATCTCATGATCATGGAAATACATTGTAGCATTTCCATGATCGTGAGATCAAAAAGGGAGTAATTTCTAAAGCGTAGGATTTTTTATTAGGATCTGACGAGAACTTGTCTGAATGATATTTCCCCCCCTAAAAGAAACATGTTTGCAATCATTAGGATTTGGGGATTCTGAGGTTCAGTAACATGGGGTTTCTCAGAGTAAAGATATGAGCTACTCACACACAATTTAAATTTTTGAATGTTAGCCTTTAGTTCCTCAACTCTCTCTCTCTCTCTCTCTCTCTCTCTCTCTCTCTCTCTCTCTCTCTCTCTCTCTCTCTCTCTCTCTCTCTCTCTCTCCCCCCCCCTCCCTCCCTCTCTCTTTCTCTCTCTGTGTGTATGTTTTTTGTTGGAAAGCAAATCCAACCATGGGGATACAGCTCTATCCCATACTGTGCATTGTGTCTATATGTATTTTGATCCTTTAATTATTTATGTTTGCCCTGTGTGTAAGTTTGCATACCCATATAAAAGGATCTATGTTCATGAAAATCCATCCATGTGAAAAGTGGAAAGATAGCAGCAGGGAATTATTCAATGGAAGGTCATGGTAGCCTGCCATCCAGACGGAATGCAAGCTGTTGCCAAAATATTTCTTTCCAGTCAAGCTGGCATGAACAAAAGACTGGAGCACCTTAAATGGGCAGTGCAGGTGTTCCCAGGGTGTCTTTTCTTTTGACACTAGGAAAGTAAAGTAAAATGTTCATGTGATCATATATTTTTTTTGCTATCTTTATTACTATTCTGAGAATGAACGTTGCAAAAAATTCAACTTCAGCAACAGAGTGGTCAGTGCCTGGAATGCACTACCTGACTCTGTAGTTTCTTCCCCAAATCCCCAAAACTTTAACCTTAGACTGTCTATCATTGATCTCACCCCCATTCCTAAGAGGTCTGTAAGGGGCGTGCATAAGTGCACCAGCATGCCTACTGTCCCTGCCCTAATATAGCCATATATTCGTAAAATATCATGTACTCATAACCATGCTTGTACTTCTTATATATTCACAAACATGTTTATACCTTGTCTGTAATCATATACACACTTGACAAAATAAATAAATAAATTAAATAATCTTCTCAGAAAAACATTCCTTTAAATGTTATGGGATCTAGTGGGATCTAGGGAGTGCACCTTCTCTGTAGCAGCCCTGCCAGTGGTGGGTTCCTACCAGTGCGGTCCACTCTATAGCACCAGTAGCGGCCCCCTGGTGACGTCACAGTACCGGTGCGGTCAGTTGCCGGTGCCTGGGCGCCGCCCTTTCTTTAAAAGAATTTTTTTTAAAAAAATTTCTTCTGCGCATGCCCAGAAGCCAAGCTTCTGGCACTGTGCATGCACTGCCTTCCTACCCCATAGTGAGTCCAAGCAGGGGAGGATGGCTGAGGGAACGCGTGAGACACTGAAAGAACAGGCGGCAGGAGCTATCTCCATTCCCCTCCCTTCAGCAGTACAAGAAGCCACGAACGCGCGGTGATGATCCCAGGCATTTTTGCACGTTCGAGGCTTCTCGAGCTGCTGAGCGGAAGGGGAATGGGCGGCAGGAGCCTAGGATCATCGAATGGGGAGAAGCATTCAGGCCAGACGGAGCCTCCTAGAAGAACTGCTGCTGCAGTCTTGCTGCTCCCGCTGTGGGGGGCTGCATTGCGGGTGGGCAATGCCCCCCCCCGCTTCTCCGGCCACTGCCAAGCTCCCGAGGCCCACGCCCACCTGGTCACATGGCTGGCAAGCTACACCCACAAAATAAGCCACGCCCACAGAGTGGTAGTAAAAATATTAGGAACCCGCCCCTGAGCCCCGCCCTGTGGAATACCCTTCCCCTCGGCACTCAGCAGGTATCCCCACCCCACTTTCAGTCTTCTAGAAAGCTGTAGAGGTTTGGTCTCCCCCCCCCCCATGCAGGAATAGGGTGCAGTTGGAGTCTGAGAATTATATGATTTGATGGAGCAAAGATTTCTAGTTTTATATTTTACCTGTGTTTTATATTTTACCTGTGTTTTTAAAATTGTCCTCATGACCTTCCTAGAGCTGTTTATCAAAAGATCAGGCAACCATGTAAGTCAAATACATACATGCATATATACATACATACCTGTTCTCATCATTCTGAATTTTACAAGGAACGGGGCAGGATCATATCCCCATCTTATTCCAGAGACTCTTTGAAGAGGCAATGTTGTCTTGTTTGATTTCCAAGAATTTCAAAGGTCTTTTCAAACTTCAATGCATTCCTATGATATATTATTTGGAGGAAGGCACCTGGAGACATCTTGGACATCTTGGACATATTGCCACCCCTTAAAATACCTCTCTCTAAATTGACTTGGCCCAGCTCACCCTGCTTTTGAAAAGTTTCCTTTGATAAGCTATGGAAACTTAAGCTCCTGGAAATTGAATGCCTCTGGTGTAGTCCAAAAGACTCCTATCCAACTGATGCCTTTCAGTGTCCGTTCTCTGTCGATATGCCTGCATTTGGCCTCCTCACCTGAAGGAAGCTCCTTGCTAACTTGTTTCTAAAAATCATAATAATCAAAACCAATAGGACCTGGGTGCCTATTTATTCGTGATATTTATATACCGCCTCATAGTGCAAGCACTCTCTAAGCGGTTTACACCAGTAAGCAATGTATATATTTATATTGCCCCCAACAATCTGGGTCCTCATTTTACCTACCTCGGAAGGATGGAAGGATGAGTCAACCCTGAGCCGGTGAGATTTGAACATCTGAACTCAAATGATCAGTCAGCTAAAGTAGCCTGCAGTACTGCTCTCTAACCGCTGTGCCACCTCGGCTCTATGTACTTTCCCCCCCTAGTTTTTAAATTAAAAATTCGAATGAGAACTGTATTTATTGGCTTCTTGAAAAAGAGGAAGAAACTTCCACTTGAGACCAAGATGGCAGAGAAAAATTACTCCACTCCATGTTATGCTTAACTTCCTTATCAGATCGGTAGAGATTCTCAGTCATCCAGATCGTGGTTGTCCCAAAGGTGCTTTTTCAGGAGGCAACTGAACTTTGTTTTTTTCTTTGAAGATGTTTCGCTTCTCATCCAAGAAGCTTCTTCAGCTCTGACAGGATAGTGGGGAATGGAAGGATTTATATTCCTTGCAGACAGCTGGTCATTTGCATCCTTTTAGAGGGTCGTTGAAGCACTTGGAGATTTATCTGTGTTCTCAGAGTCACTTGAGTAGTACTCCTGGTTCCTGTAGTCTGCAGGTTTTTCCCCCCTCTGGAAATCCATTGCTACTCCCACATCATTCAAAGGGTGTTCATCCCAAATTGTAGAGCTAAAAGTCTGTAGAGCTTCTCAGTCATCCAGGTCATGGTGCTTTTTCAAGGGGCAACTGGACTTTCTTGTTTTTTCTTTGAAGATGTTCCGCTTCTCATTCAAGAAGCTTCTTCAGCTCTGACAGGATAGTGTCCTTATCAGGGTTAACACCAAACACTCACAAAACATTAAAACTTGAAATAGGCAAAAATTGTTCTACTCACTATATTTCTCCAGGAAAATCCAGGGCCCTTTTTCTGTTGGCCTACTTCCAGTTTGAAAAACAAGTTTCTCACTAACACAACATGGTTGCCATAGTAATAGTTCCTCACATGATCGCCATTTACCGAAAGTCCAACTGGTGAAGCTGTTCCCCACCTTCTCCTTTTCCTGCCAGGATGTTCTCTCCCACTTCAGCTTACTTTTCCGAGCAATGGGCATTCTTTTCAACCTAAGCAATGAGGCACAGACACTCATCATTTTATTTTATTTTTTTAAAAGACCTCCAGGAGCTACGTGGGGTCAGGACACTATTGGAAATAGATATTATGCTTGGCAACGATACTCTACAGCCTACTAGTTCCTCACTTTTTCTAGGCTGAATTATAATCTAAAACCAGATAGAGATCATGTGGGCAGGGAGTCTGGCTGATGCCAAAAGTATTGCCCTAATGCAGTGCTTCTCAATTATTTTCTGTTATGCCTCCCCTAGGAAGAAGTAAACATTTGTGCCCCCCCCCCAATTCTCTGCAAGGGGATTTCCTCAGCCCTGGCTTAATAGACATAGGGAGAGCAGGAAGAGGAGCAGGAGGGAAGCTGGATTCCCAGTCCTCTTTCCTGCCTCCTCTCTAGACGTAAAAGCGTTGCGAGGTTCTAGGTTGCGAGAGAAGGAGGGGGAAGGAGAATGGTTGGCCGAAGGGAAGCTGCTGCTGGCGATCGTTCCTCTGCCAGCCTGGATTTCCAAAAAGAAGAAATAAAAGACGTAGTGAAGCGCTCCAAAAAGAGCTTGCTGGCTTGGCCCAGCCGTGGCGGGGGGGGGAGAGACATAGAGAAACAGACAGAGTGATACACAGAGTGGGTGAGAGAGACCGAAGAGACACAAACACAGTCATACACAGAAAGAGAGGAGGAGACGGGGAGAGAGAGATACAGAGAGAGGTCACACGTGCCCCCCCTGGCATCGCTCCGCGCCCCCCCCCAGGGGGACCCACCCCACTATTTGAGAAATACTGCCCTAATGAAAGGACTCATTTAATAAACTCTTTTCATTAAGTACAACATTTGAGTAATGAACTTCAGGCTTGATATTTTTTTATTTTTTATTTATTTAGTGTTCTTCTATGCCGCCCTACTCCCTGATGTTTTTGTTTAACATCAAAATAAAGGAAAGAGGTGGGAAAAGGAAATATGATCATTCCAGGGGTGAAATTCAAAATTTTTCCCTACCGGTTCTGTGGGCGTGGCTTGGTAGGTGTGGCAGGGGAAGGATATTGCAAAATCTCCATTCCCACCCCACTCTGGGGCCAGCTAGAGGTGGTATTTGCTGGTTCTCTGAACTACTCAAAATTTCCGCTACCGGTTCTCCAGAACCTGTAAGAACCTGCTGAATTTCACCCCTGGATCATTCCAAAGATACCACGAAGAATATAAACATGCTTTTAAAATCAATGTTCTTAGTTGGTTCCTGTAAGGGATGGAGTGTGTACATATGTGCCCACATATTGGGAGGAAAGGCAGTGGAGAAATAACGTAATCAGTTTTTTCATAAATGCCCATTAGAGGCACCCTAAGCATAATTTAGATTCTCTCCTGGTTCTCTGAGCTTTCAGAGTCTGCAGACAACCATGCTTTATGTTGCATTATCATTTTGATGGAATGAGCAGGGTCAATACTGTCACGTTTTTGCCTATTCCCGCCTTCATTCAGGGACAGAGAATTATTCTAAAGCCAATCATCAATCAATGGATGTAATCAACCGCTTTAAACTTCCTTGCCATCTTCATGTAACCTGTATTTGGTGTAACAAAATTTAAATATCAATGTGTTGGATTTGGGGTTTGTTTTTTTCTCTCTCTTTGTTTCCCCCCCCCCCCAGCTTCACTTGATAGTCCTCCCACATCCCCTCTAAGATAGTAAAAGGCCGACAAGGATTTGAAATGTGTTTGGTGATTAAAAAGATTATTGCAGTAGATTGATTCCAGAGATTACATCATTCCCACTCCAGGACCTTTTTGCTGTGTGAATTCATTTACATATAATTGTATATCCATTATTGCTACACCTCATATACTCCCACTAACTTTATTTCCATTCTAGAGGTTAATAGCTTTCTGAATACATTTAATAAAGGCACACCAACAATTGACACTAAAATCAAGCAAATAAGTTTTGGATATAAATGTAAGAGCTGCTGACAACCGATACAGTCTGTCATAAATAAATAACACAAATCAAGTTGTGTAACTCTTTCCAGTAGTGTAGAGAATAACCCAGAATCTGTTGGTCTGCTGGTGCCCTAGTAATCGTAGCTGTGCTTGAGGCTATGGTATAATGTCAGGACAAGAGCCAAATAGAATAGAATAGAATAGAATTCTTTATTGGCCAAGTGTGATTGGACACACAAGGAATTTGTCTTTGGTGCATATGCTCTCAGTGTACATAAAAGAAAAGATACATTTGTCAAGAATGATTGTCATAGGGTTCAAGTAAGCAATCAGGAAACAATCAATATGAATATAAATCGTAAGGATACAAGCAACAAGTTACAGTCATACAGTCATAAGTGGGAGAAGATGGGTGATAGGAACGATGAGAAAAACTAATAGTAATAGTAATGCAGCCTAGTGAATAGTTTGACAGTGGTGAGGGAATTATTTGTTTAGCAGAGTGATGGCGTTCTTGTGTCTAGTTGTCTTGGTGTGCAGTGCTCTATAGTGACGTTTTGAGGGTAGGAGTTAAAGCAATTTATGTCCAGGATACGAGGGGTCAGTAAATATTTTCACGGCCCACTTTTTGACTCGTGCACTATACAGGTCCTCAATGGAAATAGCAATAGCATTTAGGCTTATATACAGCCCCATAATGCTTTACAACACTCTCTCAGTGGTTTATGTTATGTCTTAGAAGACATACAAACTGAGGCAGACACATTCAAAAGGCTAACAAGTTTATTCAGCTCAAGGTAAATGCTAACAGTGAAAGCGCTAGCCTGCCTGCTTAGCACGGCACGCTCAGGCTAACAGAGAGCGGCAAAGTCAGTGCCCTTGACAGCTCCTTATATAGTCAAGCCAGAATGGCTGCGACCAATCAGCTTGCAGCAGCAGCCCGGCTTCAGCTGAGGACCTGAGGGAAGCCTGGACGTAGCACTCCTCTGCCACTAGATGGTGCATTCGTAGTCCTGCAGGTAGGCAGGCCTTCTTCTGACTCGGTCTGTCTGTTGGACGGTTCCTGTTGAAGCTGGACTAGGTAGGAATGCCGCAGAAACTCCTGCTGCCATCTCTGGAGGGTTTTCCACCTCGCTGGCTGCTTCCATGGCTGGAACAGAGTCCTCGGTGTCTGGTAAGTCGTGCTTGCTGCGGTTGTCATTGTTCGCCTTGGTTCCTGGAATAGGCCCATTTGTAAACAAACTTTTATTTAAAACATTGGGGTTAGTTTCTAGTGTGTATGTTTTCGTCTTAGGGCTCCAGCGACCCCTGATCTGGTCAATGTGGGGCAAAAAAAAAACACTGTAAAAATTAATGAGGCCTAGAAAAGCCTGCAATTCTGTTTTGTTCTTAGGAATAGAGGCCTCATGAATCGCCTTAACTTTAGCTTTGGTCATGTGTAACCCTGAAGAATCTATTCTGTAGCCCAAGAACTCGACTTCTTTTACACCTAGTTTGCATTTTTCTAATTTAAGAGTGAGTATCCAGATTGCTTGAATCTCTCCAATACTGTCTTTAATCGTGCTTTCAATTAATATATATCAGCAGCAGACACCAAAATATCATCGAAATAAGGAATTACTCCAGCAGTTTATAATGTCAGCATATTGCCCCCAACAATCTGGTCCCCATTTTACCAACCTTGGAAGAATGGAAGGCTTGAGACCACCTTGAGCCAGTCAGAATCAAACTCAGAGGCTGTAGTCAGAGTTTCCCTGCAATATGCCATTTAACCACAGCACCACCAGGGCAACAACCAGAAATCACATGATCCATGTATTGTTGGGCTGCGTTGGTTTCTGACTGTGAGAGTGCTTCCATACTTAAAAATAAGAACTCAATCTCTTAGGCACATGGATCTCTTCAAGGATTCCTTTGTCTCCTCTCTTACTATTCTTATCTTTTTCCTCTTCAGAAGTGTCCTCTACATCTTAACTGAGTTTGGGAGATGGATGGTACCATGGACTGCTGACATGTCATTTTTAAAAATGTTTTATGCCAATCTTTTTACATGGGATCTCCCGTCTGAGATCAAAAAAGAAAAGCAGACAGTGGGAATATGAGGTGGGCTCGGAGGAGAATACCATGAAAACAGGCCTAAAAAAATATTTTTTTTACCCGCTTTTCTTCTTCAGCCAAAAAAAGCTTCCTTCATTTCACTTGAGCCATTCTATTATGGAACAGCAGCCATTGTAATTTTGCTTATTGCTTGAAATGATGGATATGCTTTTTTGTTTAGAAAAAACAGTGAAAAAACACACATACGCAGAGTCCTCAGCTGCTTCCTTTTTCATGGCCCATTATTTAAAATGCACCCCTCCACATTTTTCACAGCCTGAAAATGGTCCTATAAAAGGGGAGAGGGTTCAGAGGGCCTCCTCTTTCCTGTACTCGTGGAAAGGAAATGCATTTCACACATTTTTAAGGCCTTGTCAATTTTATCACTCATCTCCCCCCCCCCTTTATTGGCCACCTTATTATCTTGTCAGGTGTTTATTTCCAGCTTTTGAAAACTGGCAGAGCCATTATTTGTCTATTTGTGCAATAATCCAATTTTTTTCTGACTCTCAATAAGCAGTCATGCAACACCAAATTTATTGTAAAATGTGAGAAATGCGAGGGTGGGAGGGGGTTGGAAGTGAACCAGCGGGCCTCAGACAATCAACCTAATTAGTAGCTTACTTATTTGCATGGGACTCACAGCTATCAAATCTAGGCAAGAGTCTTCATTAGGAATTATAATAACACGAGAGATTTCTAGTTTTGAAAAGCTATTGAAAACTTGAAATTGTCCTTGTTTAAAAGAGAAGTCATCTTCTGTTACAGCGATGGCTTAGGGCAAGGAGAGAATTTTCTCTGTGCTAATCCAAAGCTAAAATTTAAAAGTATTTCCCAAATGTAATTAGCCTTTTATTATTTCCAAAGACCCAGCTCCTATTTACATAATAAAATGGAAGGCTATGCATTTCTGTGCCTCTGACTGCACCCTTAGGTCCTGCTAATGCGGTCTTGCAGTGTCCACAAGCAACAGATCTGAAACACTCTTTATTAGGGGAAATACTTTGACTTTTGTTCCTGCCAAACAAAAGGAAAATAAGAGAAACTGAAGGTGACAAGAGGTCATCATCAACATGAGTAATAATCAAAAATTTGAAAGAAACCATTGAAGAAAAGGAAGCTTCCTAAAGATTCATGAAAATGAAGCATATCTAAAAGAAGGAGGAGGAGGAGGAGGAGGAGGAGGAGGAGGAGGAGGAGGAGGAGGAGGAGGAGGAGGAGGAGGAAGAAGAAGAAGAAGAAGAAGAAGAAGAAGAAGAAGAAGAAGAAGAAGAAGAAGAAGAAGAAGAAGAAGAAGAAGAAGAAGAAGAAACCAACCAACCCATAAAAGCGCCCAAGAGAATACAGAGGTAAGGAATGCCAAAATACATAAGCCTATCTCTATACAACCAATCATTTTTAAGAGGTGAAATAAGAAGGAAACCGGCTACAATTGCTGAATGACCCAAGAATTAAGGGGAATTAAATGTGCATTAATACTTTCATCTGTCTTCAGTACAGATGTAGAATGAATATTGGCACCAAAATGCTTGGGGGGTGGTGAAGTGAAAGCTAATGGCAAGAGATAGTATTCCATGCTTGATTGGCATACTGAAAACAGATTTGGGGTCACCCAACTGGTTTTCATGACTAAGGCAGAACTAGAACTCATGGTTGCTTGGTTTCTAGACTAATACCTTAGCCACTACAGCAAACTGGATCTCTGACGTCAAAGACACCATTATATGGAACAGAAATGCAAAAGAATATATCCCTTTCTCCATTGTCTTTTTTTAATTATTATTCTGACAATGATCATCTGACCATGCAAAACTGTAGGATCAAATGATCATCAGAAAAAAAGGAGAGAGAGAACCTCTTGTGCTATTGTGGTGCTCATGTAATCACTACAAAGGGTTTTTAAAAGTTCAGATATTGACTACTAGCAAGGTGAGAGAATTTCCCCAACACCCCTTAAATCTGGGTCGATTTGTTTTCCATTACCCTTCATACGCTGCCCTTCATTTTTACCAGATTCCCTCCACAAGAGAGACAAAATCCAAAATGTAATAAATACTTGGGACACCACTAGTTAATGCAATGGCTAGTTCTTTGAATGTGTTCAAGAATTATTCAGAGATAGAGATTAGCCCTTGGTTGACTACTTCAAATGCCCCAACATTGTTCAAGCAAACAATTGTACTAACTAAAACTTCTTTATCCCATCATTCTTTATTTTTAAGTGTGAACAGAAGCTGGGTGCTTTAATTTATTCAGAGTCCTGTAAAAATAGTGATAATGTAACAAGTCTTTTTTTAAAATGTCAACGATTCCTAAACATTAACAATTGGGTCTGGGTTTAAGTCAGATTCAAATGAATGGAAAGTACTGAGAATCCTGAAGAATCCAGCTCAAGCAAGATTTCATGAGGAACACTCGAGATAAAGTTTAAACTATTAAGATTCATTCCCCCACTTGAACTTTCCTCTATGCATATACCAATGTTCATGTGTAGAATAGAATAACAGAGTTGGAAGGGACCTTGGAGGTCTTCTAGTCCAACCCCCTGCTTAGGCAGGAAACCCTACACCACTTCAGACAAATGGTTATCCAATATCTTCTTAAAAACTTCCAGTGTTGGAGCATTCACAACTTCTGGAGGCAAGCTGTTCCACGGATTAATTGTTCTAACTGTCAGGAAATTTCTCCTTAATTCTAAGTTGCTTCTCTCCTTGATTACTTTCCACCCATTGCTTCTTGTTCTACCCTCAGGTGCTTTGGAGAATAGTTTGACTCCCTCTTCTTTGTGGCAATCCCTGAGATATTGGAAGACTGCTATCATGTCTCCCCTAGTCCTTCTTTTCATTAAACTAGACATACCCAGTTCCTGCAACCGTTCTTCATATGTTTTAGCCTCGAGTCCCCTAATCATCTTTGTTGTCCTGCTCTGCACTCTTTCTAGAATCTCAACATCCTTTTTGCATCGTGGAGACCAAAACTGAATTCAGTATTCCAAGTATGGCCTTACCAAGGCATTATAAAGTGGTATTAACACTTCGTGTGATCTTGATTCTATCCCTCTGTTAATGCAGCCTAGAACTGTGTTGGCTTTTTTGGCAGCTGCTGCACACTGCTGGCTCATATTTAAATGGTTGTCCACTAGGACTCCAAGATCCCTCTCACAGTTACTACTATTGAATAGTATGTTGAGTGTATGTTCTTTTAATTTAAAGCTTGTTAATCAGTGGTGGGTTTCACTTACCTTTGCTACTGGTTCGGGAAAGGGAGCATGCGCGCTTGCGCTTTGTGCATGCACGACACTTCTGCGCATGCGCAGAACGTCCATGATGACATCCGGACAGGTGGGCGGAGCCTCCTACCGCCGCTGCTACCAGTTCGCACGAACTGGGGCGAACCAGTAGAAACCCACCACTGATCTTCATACCAGATGCAAAATTCTCAATTATTTTTGACACCACATTATAATGATGTGTTATAGGTATACGCATAGATATTTTAAAAGAGAACGATAAGCAATAGTAAAGGAGGGAGAGGAAAAGATGGTTACCCCAACCCCTATAATTCACTTATAACAAATAATGATGGAAATAATTTAAAATGAAGAGTTAAAATTACCAGATGCTACAGCATATGCTAGAGAAAGATATACTTTGAGAAGTATTTCTCCTCTTCATTAAAACCTTTACTGAGAATCTGCAAGGCAATAGTAAAAAAAGAAAGTTAAGTATTTAAGGATTTCACATCTTATTCCTTAGCAGTTTGAGGATTGCTCTGTCTGTTTAAATCCCTCTGGCAGATGGGAGGGAGAGTGTGAACATATTGGATGTTTCAAGTTTTTTTACAGTATTAATATCAGTGATCCCCAAAACTTTCAGGCAAGCATTTAGATATCAAGTAACCATTGCTTCTCTGGCTTCAATTAAGATTAAGTGCTAACAATGATGGCCTGTTTCACGAGATTATTTATATGCTGTTATTTTCTTTTTAATAAACTTACAGACATTTCTAAAATTCTGTTTTCTCTTTGTCATTATAGGGTACTGAGTGTAGATTAATGAGAAAAAAATGAATTTCAACAAATGAATCAGGCTGCAGTATAACAAAATTGACTTACTGTAAGTGAAGGAGGTCTGAATACTTTCTGAATACACTGTATCAGTGGTGGGTTCCTACTGGTGCGGCCCACTCTACAGTACTGGTAGCAGCCAACAGATGGCGCTACCGTTGTTGCTATGGTGCTGTATTTTGGGGCTTTTTTGCTTCCGCGAATGCCCGGAAGCAAAATCTCGCCGAAATCTTGTGAGGGGACATGCGTGCGTGCGTGATTTTGCCAAGATTTTGCTTCTGCGCATGCGTGGAAGCAAAATTGTGCGAGGGCCGCACACGTGTAGCAAGGGGGGGCATGCGTAGCAAGTGTGCACACGCACCAAACGTGGAGATGTGCGTGCAGAGCTCCGGTAGCGAGGTAAGAGAGCAACACGCCCCTGCACTGTATATACTGCTTCATAATGCTTTACAGCCCTCTCGAAGTAGTTTACAGGGTCAGTATATTTTCCCCAACAATCTGGGTCCTCAATTTAACCACCTCACAAGGATAGAAGGCTGAGTCAACCTTGAGCCAGTCAGAATCGAACTCTTGGCAGTGAGCAGTGAGTTAGCCTGCAATACTGCATTCTAACCATTGCACTACCAAAATTGATAAGCAAAAAATGACAATTGAATCAATTGAGGCTTTCACGTATTTTTGGTAAGACAGAGAAGATAGGTGTGGATTACAATACCAGCCTTAGTCATACCCATAACACATGTAGCATTCCCTAGCAGTGAGGAACATACTAATTAATGTTGGCACATTTGGGCTAGTTGCACAACTAGCACAACTAACACCCAGTTTTATCCCCGAAATATTGCAATATTCTATGCAAACCACGTCTTCTAATCTAGACACTACCTTGCAAGTCAGCATACTGTTAGCTCCATGCCACCGCTGGGAGATATACATAGTGTGCTGATATAAATTTGGGACATCTTTAGCCTAAGACATATAGGACCTTTCTCCAAAAAAAGCATCTTAAGTGTTATCAATGGTGTTCTGAATTAGCCACAGCTGGATAGCTTTGTGCTGCCTTTTTCTTTCCTTTCTGTAAAAAAAAAGTAGTGATTAGATTTTACTTAGATACCGCAAACACTCCTGCATTTTTCCACTACTTATCTATAAATTATACGTGTTCTAAAATATTAGCACTTTCTTCCTGCCTCCCCCCACCACACCCTTTCTTCTTTTTCTCTTTTTACCGCTTTCAAGTAATACCCTATGTTTTGCACAGTAGGCAAATGTCACACTTGAACCATTGCCCTGTCAAGTCGGGGGAATTAAATAAAAATAAATTCTTAAAAAAAAAAAAAAGCAAAGTTGATCCCTTTCTGTGGACTGACATCTCTTGGTGAAAGGAAACAATCTGGAGCCCTGAGGACTGAAGAAAGGGCTTGCCAAAAGTGGCTTACTGAGTTTCTGAAATTATTAGGAATTGCGCTCTGTGGTAGGTTTCCAGACGGTAAATCCCATGAGGTAAAAATTTATTAAACACGGTCTTTATAAATGTTCACTGAAGATGTAAAGATGCGTCTTGAGAAAAATGCATGACTACAGAAGGTCCATAGGATAAATACTTCTCCAAAATCTTGAAAAATGATTCCCCATCCCCTGTTCTTCAAACTTTCTTTGTTCTGACTCCTTGCCCTTTCTCTCTCCTTTCCACTTTCTTTCTGCTGTTGCTTCCTTTTGAAAAATCTCCTTGACATTTAGCTTTGTGCCTGCACAAAATATACTTTTTGAACATTTATTCTGCTGCAATGTTCCCTGGCTTTACCCATGGACGTCCAATGTCTAATGTTAACCTTTATTTTCCTTTCGGATCTGACTCTAGGCCAAGGGTAGACAGATTTCTTGTTCCAAGGGTTGGCGTTTTTCTTAAACAACAGTCTTTAAAAAAATCTCCAAAGGTAGCAGAGAGTTTGGTGGTACCACAATGATATCAGCAGAGAAGACATGGCTGAAAGTTTTGTTCTTTTCTTGTCCCCTGATGGGAGAGAGTGTTTTTTTTTTTTCAATTAACACTTTGGGTGCTTTCCACACCAGCTTTATGTTATTTTTAAAAAATGAAAATAAATATTTCATGTGAAAGGACAGCACTGCCATACATCAAAAACATGTCAGAAACTTACCAACAGACTATTAAAGCCATAGCTTTAACTGGGAAATAGTGACCATCTTAGAGCAAACTTTGTCCAAAAATGATAGAGTTCCTGGAAGCCTGGCACTCTGACAAATTGGCCACCAACAGGCACATAGACATAAACAACATCTGAATACTGTTCAAAGGAGACAATCAACAAGCCAAAAAGGGGACAGAAAAACCAAAACACCTCTTCACCAGCAATCGATACCCAGATTAGCAGAGATTAACACTAACAATCAAGAAGCAAACAATACCCCAATCAAGGAACTGCCAAGCAAGCTAACAGTAAACAGCCCAACGAAAGAACCACCAATCAACAGACAGGGAAAGCCACTAGAATATAAAATGGAAGCAAACTTCACTCCCTAGTAGCACTGATGATGATACCTAATTTGGGTAATGAAACGTTCTGCAAAAAAAAAAAAAAAAAAAAAAAAACCAAGTTCAGAGAGGATCACTTATTTCAACCATGAGCTAGAGATATTCTCCTCTATAAATATTTCAGTATCTTGCTTTAAATAATGCAGGGTGCAATATAGGGAGTTGCCCAAAAAGTAATGAGTGGTCACAGGCAACCCACAGGCAAGTGTTGTTCACCTTGCCCCAAGAAAATGGAAAGAAGTATGTCAGCAACAAAGCATCATGATGCACCACAGACTTGCTGAATGGGAATATTCATTTCCAACTGTGGGACAAATAATTGTAGACTGCAGCTGCGGTCTTGCAGCTCCAACTGGTCTTCTGTGCCAAAAGATTCCTTCTAGCAAATGGAATTATGATGGAATTATTATAATAAAGCAAAAGATACACTTAGAAGCAGATGACCTAATGCAGTGAGGGGTAGCATTGCCAAATTAGGGGTGATAAGGTAAATTATCTCTCTACTAGATTCTCATCAGCCTGGAATTGGATCTCCTAGTGTAGGCATAACTAGTCTCTTGAACTGGAGCTAAGAATTATTTTCTGTTGAATCTCAATAAGCACTTGAAGATTACTTGTTTCTTGTTTAAATTTTATACATGTTTTTAGGCTATCTATTCTATCTCAAGAGTAGTTTAAAGAGAAGGGTTTTATTTACTTACTTACCAGGGCTTATATGCCTCTCCAGTCCAAAGAGCCTGTGAGCAGTTTGCATTCCATTCTTTCAGGAGGAAAAAAGATTAAAATACTAAAAAGCAACATAGCAAAGATCAACTAGCAGCAACGTAAGCAGCAATAACAGAAACAAATCAAAGACAAAAAAAGACTTCAGGCACCAAAGAACAGTGAACATCCTGACACAATCCAGAGTGAGCTAGATCATAGAAGGTCCGTGCTGAAGCATCTATTCCTAACCCACAAGGATGTCAAAACAATACACATCCTGACATTACAGTGGAAACCACATCCTTTTATACTTAGATTGCAACTTCTCTCATGAATATATAAGGCCTGGGCTTGCATTGTGATAACATCACACATGTGTTATTACTTGTTTCCTATTCACCTTCCCCATGGATCTCTGGAGCTTGAGTAGTTTAGAAAGTATTAGCTGGTTGTAATGCCCCCCTCCCAATATTAAAATACAGATTTAATTCCCAGTTATATTTTTCTAAGTCTCTGAGGCATTTATTGCTTAGTGTTTATCCATCTCAGGGGAGCCTGAGTCTATTTGCACTCCCTATTTAAGGGAACTTGTAAATCCAAAAGGCATTATGATTAGTACCTACGGATAAACTGGTATTCCATAAAATTGATCCATTTCCCTTTTAATTCCATCCAAACTACTGGCTCTTATCATAACTGCAGCTAGTGAATTATTATGTATGCTTCATGTAAAATACTTGTCTTTATCTGACTCCTAATATTTGTGACAGCAGGAAAAAAAAGTTATTTCTACACATAGTTTCCATACTAAGCATGATTTTATGTAAGTCTGTCATGACTTACTCAATTTCATTCCAAACAAACAAACAAACAAAAAAGAAATCCTAATTATTGCAAAATTTCCCAATTTGAACAATTGTTCCAGTCACCTGCTAATTATAGTTGTTCTATTTTGAATCACTTTGAGCTTTTCCAGGTTGGAAATGCTCCTTGTGTTTTCAAAAAAATGTTATGCTGGGTTAGTTACAAGTTAGTCTTGTGCTTTGTTTTTATAATATGTATGGTGTGTGTGTGAGTGTGCACGTGTGTCTGTGTTAGTATTGACAAAAGTGCTTTGATGTTCAAGGACTATTAATGACCAGACACAGCAGTATCCCATTGTGCTGCTTGTGTATCCTTAATGGGGATAATTACATCCAGAAATCAGGGCAATTTCCCCCCCCCCTTTAGGTATAAATTATACATTTTCTTAACTGTGTTTTCTTACATACCTCCCTTTTCTATTTCATGTCAGAATTGATAATGTCTGCTTTGCAGAGCCAGCAAACCACAGTTGTCACATTCCAACCTTCTATCTTAACAGAATAACAGAGTTGGAAGGGACATTGAAGGTCTTCTAGTCCAACACCCTGCTCAAGCAGGTGACCCTATAATATTCTGGAAAAAACAGTTGTCCAATCTTTTCTTTGAAAACTCCAGTGATGGAGCACCCATAACTTCCATTGTGGGTGCTCCAGCAAGCAGTTCCATTGATTTAATTGTCCTCACTCTCAGAAAATTTCTCCCTAATTCTAGGTTAGATCTCTCTTTGACAAGTTTCCACTCATTACTTCTTGTCCTGCATCAGGTGCTTTGGAAAATAGGTTGACCCACTCTTCTCTGTGGCAGCCCCTCAAATATTGGAAGACTGCTATCATGTCACACCTAGTCCTTCTGTTCATTAGACTAGACATATCGAGTTACTGCAATGGTTCATCATATATTTTTGCCTTCAACACTCTCATTCTCTTGTTGCTCTTCTCTGCACTCTTTCCAGAGTTTCAATATCCTTTTTGTATCAGTATTCCAAGTTTGGTCTTACCAAAAGAATATAAAGTGATATTAATATTTCATGTGTTCTTGATACTATCCCTCTGTTAATGCATGCTAGGACTGCATTGGCTTTTTTGGCAACTGCAGCACACTGCTGGATCATACATAATTGGTTGTCCATTAGGATTCCTGGATCCCTCTCACAGTTACTGCTGTTGAGCCAGATGCCACCTATTCTATACCTTTGCATTTGTTTTTTCTTGCCTAAGTGTAAAACCTTATTTTTCTCACCACTGAATTTTATTTTGTTGGATAGGGGCCAGTGTTCAAGTCTGTTAAGATAATTCTGGATCTTGAACCTATCTTCTGAGATGTTGGTTACTCCTGCCAACTTGGCGTTGTCTGCAAATTTGATGAGTTCCCCTTCCATTCTCTTATCTAAATTGTTTATGACGATGTTGAAGAGTACTGGGCCTAAGACAGAGCCTTGAAGTATATGCTGCATGCTTCCCTTCACGTAGATGTAGTTCCATTGAGGACCACATATTGAGTCAGTTGGCCAGCCAGTTGAGAATCCATCTGGTGGTGATGTTGTTGATACTGCCTATCTTACATTCTTCTAACTTACCAAGTAGTAGATTGTAGTCTACTTTGTCAAATGCCTTACTGAAGTCTAGGTTTACAATGTCCACAGCATTTCACTGGTCCATTAATTTAGTCATTTTGTCAAAGAATGCAAAAAGGGTTATCTGGCATAATCTGTTTTTAACAAACCCATTTTGCCTTCTAGAAATACCTTTGCTTGTTTCTAAATTTGCAAATCAGTTGCTTATCTTTTCCAGGATCTTCCCAGGTGTTGGTGTCAGGCTGATTGGTCTGTGGTTTCCTCACTATGCAAGAAGTCCATCAACTACAAACTCTGGAAATTTTTTGCAGCATTTGACATCCAGCTGTGATGCACATTGAGTCACTCTTTGACTGACAATGCAATCGCATATCTAAGCCCATCAAATCTTGCTAGCTCTAGTTAATAGGATTCATTAATTTATATTAAGGACAGTAACAAGTACCAGGCTTACTTTTAATTATATTGAAGGAATTATAGTGCCTTCTAGAAAGATAAAAATTAACATCAATCAACATAACAAACTCTTCAGGCCATGAAAATCATGATCAGCCCTTTCCTCCTTTATTGTAGCAGAGGAAGCAAGAGCAGAGTTATTTCACTCAGCATACTGAATGAGATTGAATCTCACTCATACTGAGTGAGATTGAAAGTTGGCTGATCAGACACATCTTCCTTATTCAGTC
The DNA here is from genome assembly GCA_023053685.1 of Diadophis punctatus similis. NCBI lineage: Eukaryota > Metazoa > Chordata > Lepidosauria > Squamata > Dipsadidae > Diadophis > Diadophis punctatus. The sequence goes on from JALIGW010000034.1 coordinate 879,777, forward strand.
AATATTTATTGACTTGGTTGAATGAAAAGATAATTCAGTTTCTCCAGAAAGAGAGTTCCATGCAGGCAAGCCATTTTCATCATGAATTGCCAGTATAGATGAACTTATCCATCTCTACTGGGATGCCATTCAAGGCTAGCTGGAAAAGTTGAATGCATCTTTGCATATCACAGTTAATCATTTGAAGCTTCAGATGAACTGGAGCCACTGTGCACAGGAGGTCTACAATGTGATGGTCAAGGATATTGTGCAGAAATTTTCAGATTCAATCTCACATATGTCCAGTAATAACATAACATAGCAAATCCAGTAATAACATAACATAGCAAATGGAAGTCTTCTTTTTGAAGACTTGAAGAATAGGTTAAATGGACAAATGATTGAATTGGCAGCTTCCTATGGTGATTTTAAGTTGCTTAGGCAATTGTTCTGTTTTTAGTGATGGATCAGCAGTGCACAGAAGTCAACATACTATTCTGTAGTTTTCAAAGAATGGAGGTGCTGTGGCTCAGTGATTTAATGACAATAGACATAGTCAGTGCTCCAGTGGTTCGAGCCCTAACACTGCATGGTGGGCTATGCTCCCGTCACTCGCTTCAGCTTCCGCTCACCTAGCAGTTTGAAATAGCAATAGCAATAGCAATAGCACTTAGACTTATATACTGTTTCATAATGCTTTACAGCCCTCTCTAAGCAGTTTACAGAGTCAGCATATTGCCCCCAACAATCTGGGTCCTCATTTTACCCACCTCAGAAGGATGGAAGGCTGAGTCAACCTTGAGCCTGGTGAGATTTGATCTGCCAAATTGCAGGCAGCTGACAGGCAGATGAAGTATCCTGCAGTATTGCATTCTAACTACTGCGCCACTGCGGAAAGCATGTTCTATGCAAGTAGATAAATAGGGGCAAACAAGTGGTGCTTCATGCAGATGATCAGATACCTACCAGGTCTGAACCTTCCTGGTTGCGACATCCATTTGCAAAGTGGCTCTGGTGGAGGGAGAGAACCTTGGATGACACTTACAGAAAAAGCCATTTGTCTTTCTGGTACAAAACCAACTCACCCTCTTGTGGTACACCTTGGGAAGCACCTGACTGCATACCAAAACAGAGCTAATAAACTGTCAACCAAACAACTATTCTGCATGAGTATTGTAGTCTCCTGGCTAATGTCCCAAAGGTGCTTTTTCAAAAGGCAACTGAATTCAGTTGCCTTTTGAAAAAGCACCTTTCGGTCAACCATGACCTGGATGACTGAGAATCTCCATAGACATTCTCCTGGCTAATGTAACAATGTCATACACTAAATAAAGAAATAAAGCAAGACTAAGAATTTTACATTCACAATCCAAAATAACAGGAGACCATATTAAAGACAATGTCAGGCCTGGAAGCCATCTTGGGCGTTGGATCTTCAGGCCTGCCACATTTAGAGCTGTGGGAAACTGGGAGGGGGGATTGTGTGGAGCTGGTGAGATACATGTCATAGTCAAAATAACATTCCTTTCTCCGAGAGTTCAGGCTACTCTGGCCTGCACCTGGAGGGGTGTGACTGGGAAGCATCTCCAGTTGGAACAGTACATTGATTGGACCATGTGATGGACATGTGGGTGCTGGGGCAGGGGCTTGGACTTTCTTTTGTGTGGGAAAAACCTGGAAGCTTTCAGATTCTGGTTTTCCCAGATGTGTCAATATGACAACTCTAATAAAATGGAACTTTGAGGAATTCTTAGCCTCAGAGTCTTCTTTCATTGGGGGTGTTACTTGGAACCCTGACAGACAAAACAAGTAAATGAGCCGAGGTGCCGCAGTGGTTAGAGAGCAGTACTGCCGGCTACTTTAGCTGACTATGATCATTTGAGTTCAGCTGTTCAAATCTCACCGGCTCAAGGTTGACTCAGCCTTCCATCCTTCCGAGGTAGGTAAAATGAGGACCCAGATTGTTGGGGGCAATGTAATTATATACATTGCTTAATAGTGTAAACCGCTTAGAGAGTGCTTGCACTATGAGGCGGTATATAAATCTCACTAATAAATAATAAATAAAATAAATAGATATGCAAGATTCCATATGTTAAAGATTTCAAAGAGTAAAAATGCAATCCAGAATTGTAACCAATCATATTCAGATTATTCTTTTAGTGTATGTACAATACACACATAAAGCGTTATACAGTGAGTCCATTTGAGTCCATTTACTATAGCTTATGCAGAACGCACCACAAAACTGAAGTTTCATTCCATCTTTGGAAGGAGGGGATAGTTTACTTTTTGTTTTTGTTTGCAAAAATCATCAACCCAGATTGTAATAAGAACATCCATTGGCATAGAAACTGGAATGCTTTAGAGACTGACAGATTTGCTTTCTTCCTTTTAAATGCTTTGGTAAATGAGAATACTGTAATCATTTCAGCCTTTGGCAGAAAAACAATAGACAATTGAGTGGAACCTTAAACATTAACACAAATACAGCCATGCTCGTCTTTCAAATGCTGTAAGGCTACTCTTCATTATTATTTACTTGCAGGTTAATGTGCAAATGGAATCCATGCAGGACAGAATACTAAGCATCTCCATTAATAAGGTGCCAAAACCCAGAACTGAGACAAGGTGGACAAGTACAGTAGAAAATATCAAGTGACATTAAGCCCCAAGCTACATTGCAGAAAGGAGTCTTTTATAGGGAGTGTGAAATCGTTTTCTAAATCCCACAGTTTGCAAATTTTATATGTCTTATAGCCTTTGGATGTGCTGTCAGCCAAACAAGAGCTGAAGCAAATTTGAAGATTTTCTATCTTGATCTAAATATTTTGTATAAATTAATCTTATATTTGCAGTTTAAATGGATGCGCACTGGGCTTTGTGCTTAGGAAAAGGTTACTTGTCAAGAAAGGTATTTTAGATCCATTCTGTCTGAACTGACAGATTTGCTCTATGCGACGTCTTCAGATTTATGGCTCAAAAAGGCAATTTTAAGTAAACTCGCATTCATGGCTACTGAAGCACCTTTGGTTCAATAAGGCTTACTCCCAGGTAGCTGGGTATAGATTGGTTTCCTATTGAGAAACAATTGTAAAAGCTTTCAACTTTAGCAAATTGGTTTTAGAAAGAAATAGTCATATTGAATGGAACTAAGAAATAAAGAAAAGTAGAATTTGAGGCAATAGTAGTAGCAATACCATCAGGGGTAAAATGTTCGAATGTACCTCAGTCCCCCGTTTTGATTCATAGGATAATCTTACATTAATACTATGTCATCTTCCCATTCCTGTTTCTATGGAAATGACACAGATACAGGCTCAGTTAACTATGTTTAAGGAACTCCTGGTTTGATTATTACAGCATGGCTCAGAAGATATATCTAGCACATAATTTTGCATGTCAGATTCTGATGAGAAGAGGCCATAGAGGATATGTCACTATGATCTCAGCCCAGCTAGATTGCTGATGCTTAAACTATTTTAGTTTCATATAGTCCATGGTCATAGACCACAGTCACGGTCATAGATTTGATCAGATGTTACTCTGAGCGGGATAACTTTTGTATAAGCTATTATATAATCACATATGAGTAATGCTTTCAGCGATGGGGATTTTCCAGTCCAGGAAAAAAAATATCTGAAATGTTTCTATAGCCTCATGTTTAGTCATTATGATAATCTGTCTCCTGTTTGGATGACTGATCTGTTGACTTCAATTATATTTGACTTACAGTGTCCAATTATTCAAAGATACAAATATATATATTTGTATGTATGTATGTATGTATGTATGTATGTATGCATGTATGTATGCATGTATATGCATGTATGCATGTATGCATGTATGCATGTATATGTATGTATGTATGTATGTGTATATATATATATATATATATATGTATGTATGTATGTATGTATGTATGTATGTATGTATGTATGTATGTGTGTGTGTGTGTGTGTATATATATATATGCCATAGTGGACTGTCTTCTGTACAACAGACTGTAATGAGGAGGATCAGATTATGACGAGAACAGATTATACTTAACTGAGTATAGAATTCCACATTTCATTTATTTAAATTGCCCATAAGAAACATATTTCTTCTAAAAAAAATCCTGAACATGACGTATCTAAACTGATACCAAGATATATTGAGATTTCACACACATATGCATATACTGTCATTTACTGTGGCTGTCCCATGTGTAGGAGGTGGTAATTAACCCAAATAGGGTTATATTTCATTGCCAAATACTAAAATGTCAGTATTATAAATATTCTAATGCAAACAAATTGAGAAATGGTAGGAAAGATACAGATGGAGCAAGATTTGGAGGGACGGAAATGCGCTAATGAGAAACTTACATGATGATATAAAAGCATCTTTGGAAACTCTGTTTTGTGAATCAGTTGGTGTTTTCTTTTTTTCTGAAATTGAGAGATGGCCATCAATTGTTTTTTTAGAGGTAGCACTTTGAAGTATTGCTGCCTTCAAATAAAATTTCTTATCCCAATTTTTAAGATTTAGTTTCATGTAGTTTCCTGCAGATTAACATGGATTTTGTAAACTCTATCAGAATGCTGTACATAATCCATCTTCCACTAAACTCTCAGAAAAACAGAGAGATACAAATGTGATATTATGTCATGCCCCACCTCCACCCTGTATAAAGCTGTACAGCCTTCCTTCCATCAGGCAAGTTTTTGGGTAGCCAAGGTCACACAATATTAGAGGAAGACGAAGTTTGCAGTGGGTGAGGATATGTTACAGATGTAGACAAGGCTAAATTGAATGGGGTGAATGTTGGAGGGTTTCTTTCTCTGTTCATTTTTTAGTGGTGAAATGCCTAATTTACTTATTTAATAGATCTACTTTTTGCCCTTTGTTCAGGGCCTCAGGAAAGTAGACACAGCACCCCATTTCCCCCCACAACAGACCTGTGCTGTTAGGGTTAGGGTTAGGGTTAGGGTTAGGGTTAGGGTTGAAGCTGAAGTAATCATTGACAGGAAGGACTTTTTGATATATGATTTTTATGAACTACATTTAGATCAGATCGGAGGCAATGTAGTTGTAAATTGTCTAATCCCAATATTTCAAGTCTGGTGGAATAAGGTATTTTATTGCGAGCAGAGGAGTGGAGGGCTCTTCTTGTGAAATATTTCTGGACTCTCTCGATTGCTTTGCCATTGCCTTCTTCTTAGGTCTGAGAGAAATTGACTGTCCCCAAAGTCACCAAGCTGGCTTCATGCTCAAAGTGGAACTAGAACTCCCAGACTCCCAGTTTAGCCTAATGCCTTAACCCAGCTAGTCACTTTCTCTCAGACCTAGGAGCCAATAGCAAACCACTTCTGAAAAACCTTGCCAAGAAAACTGCAAGATGTGCATTTACCTCAGTGTGATTTTGCATTGATCTAGCTGTGTGCACACTTTTTGTTTTGAATGGAAACATTCGTGTTCTTTTTCAGGGACACTAATTTTTATGCCCAATTAACTATATGAACAGGGCCCTTATTTCCTGTCTATATAAAATACAACCAATAATATTTTGTGGCCTAACATCAGGCAAGTGCAATATATGATTTCATACTGACAACCAGCACTTGATATCAGATGCACTTTGGAATTATACATTCAGTTTGGTGGAGGCCATAAATATTGTCTACTGAAAAATCTGATAAAATAGTCTTGTCTTGACTACTTTCTGGCTGAAGAATCAGGCAAGCAAAAACATAGAAAAGAAAAGCAGAGCTTTGATGAACTGTAATATCCAAAACTATTCGAGAAACAATTACATTGTCAAATCTAAATTATTTGTTGAAGAGAAATGTAATGTAAATAGCAAGGCAACAGCATGTGCACTCAAAAAATAAATTGGATTTTAAATTATGCTGATATACTGCCCGAGTATAAGATGATGTTACATTTAATTCATGACATAGGTAAAGAATGATAATCTAGCTTTCATTATACATAATGTCACTTTTGCTAATGGAACTATAATTTTAAGTTGCTGCTTTGATAAAAACAAGGAAACAAAAGAAAACTCTTCATATAGAAACGTAGTTTCACATATAGAGTTACTACCCCAGATATGCAAAATGTGTTGGCATTGTTGCTTTGACCAATATACTCTCTCCCAGCTGGTGTTTTTCAAGAGGAATGGAAGTAGAAAGAATATTACTCTTCTTACAGAATAATTTACCAACTAGTCTACCCTGCCAAGATCTATTCAGATACCTTCATCTATAGAGAAATGAGATTGGATATTATTCTATATAGTGAAGCATATCAATATGATATAAAATCTGATGCTATGCTATCATTTCAGTATCATAATCACAGACCATTACATTCACACAAGGCTTTGGGGATAGCTATTCAATCAACAGAATCTGTATTTCTTTTTAATCTTTCCTAAAGAAAACCCTCGAGTTCCGATTTAGTACAAATTACATCCAACCCAATTAAAATCAATAGATCTAAATGCACAGTGACTACTTTGGAAGTCCAGTTCAGATATATCCCAGGTGCAGTTGGCTGAGGATGAACAGTGACTTTTAGCCATGATCAGAATACTAGTTCATCATAAAAGCATACTATAATGACAGTTATTACATCTGCATCATAGAAAGGTCTCTCTGTAACATAAATATTTGTAGATGACCAGACTGAGCCTGAGGATAAGATCAAACTCTGGTGGCGCAGTGGTCAGAATGCAGTATTGCAGGCTAATTCTTCTGACTGCCAGGAGTTTGATCCTGACCGGCTCAAGGTTGACTCAGCTTTTCATCTTTCCAAAGTCGGTAAAATGAGGATCCAGATTGTTGGGGGCGACAAGCTGACTCTGTAAACTGCTTAGAGAGGGCTGTAAAGCGCTGTGAAGCAGTATATAAGTGCTATTGCTATCAAAAGCATCATCAGTCTGGAGTCCTTACGAAAGGATTTAAGTCCAACTCCCCTTGAAGCGTCCATTGACGCTTATCTGGTGCCAATTTACCTTGACTCTTAGTAGATTAGATTCTTGTCTATAGGATTGCATGGAATAAATTCACAGTGCTTTTGAACTCTATCCTGACTCCTGGTTTCTTGTGCTGCCTGACATATTCCTTGCCTCCCCATCAACTTTTTATTTTATTTATCCTTTTATTTATTTTATTTATCCTTTTAAAAATAGTTAGATTTGGCAGAGAGAAAATGAACAAAGGTTCTAGCTGACCTAGTATGGGTAGTCCTCGATGTACCCTCTCAGTTGAGCCCCAGATATCTGTTGCTAAGTGAGACATTTGTTAGGTGACTTTTGCCTCATTTTGCAACCTTTCTTGCCATGGTTGTTAAGTGAATCACTGCAGTTTTGAAATTAGTAACATGGTTCTAAAGTGAATCTGGTTCCCCCATTGACTTTACTTGTCAGAAGGTCGCAAAAGATGACCACATGACTCCGGGACAGTACAACTGTCGTAAGTACAAGTCAGTTGCCAAGCATCTGGATTTTGATCACGTGACCATGGAGATGCTGCGACAGTTGTAAAGTGTGAAAAACTGTCATAAGCTACTTTTTTCAGTGCAATTGTAACTTTGAACGGTCACTATTTATTTATTTATTTATTTATTGGTGTTTCTTATATGCCGCCCAACTCCCGGAGGACTCCGGGCGGCTTACAACAGAAAACCAACTAAACAAACTGTTGTAAGTCGAGGACTACCTATAGCAGAGATGGCAAACCTTTTTTTGCTCGGGTGCCAAAAGGGTGCATGTGTGTGTGAAAGCACGCGCATGTGTGCCCACACCCATAATACAATGCCCTCCCCCCACACAGGTGTGCACAATGGGCCCCCCTGCACTGCCCCCCACCGCGCATGTGCGCAGGTCTCACTGAAGCCTCCGGACTTCCGGTAGGCCCGTTAGGCCATTTTTCGCCTTCCCCAGGCTTCAGGAGGCTTTCCTGAAGCCTGAGGAGGGCGAAAAACTGCCTCTCCCCACCCGCCAGAAGGCCGAAAATCAGCTGGCCAGCGCGCACATGCACGCTGGAGCTGACATAAGGCAACGCCCCGCATGCCCTCAGATATGGCTCCATATGCCACCTGTGGCATGCATGCCATTGGTTCGCCATCACAGACCTATCGTGAAGACCACTCCAACACTCCTTACCTGCAATTGACACAGTCACAACACAACATCCAGGGTTTGTTTCATGGATGTTTTCAGATATTTTGGTGCTGGTGGATATCCATAGGAAGGAAATGTCACTTCCAGATTACAAAGGCCAGGTGAGAAGACACGGTGTGTTACTGCCTAACATTTGAAAAATTAAAAGTGGGTTTAAAAGTTTATTGTAGCTGTTGGTTTTACCGGTTAACTATGTTTTTTTATATTTTAGATAGATGTCAGGCTAGGTGGGTTGGGTAAACAGCATTTTAGAAATTCACAAATTGTGTGTCTGCTTCGTGAGGGGGAGGAGTCATTAGCTTATATTTATCGTATTCAGTGAGAGGAGACAATTTATGTATATATTTGTTTTGTTTCTTCTTTGTACGCACTTTTTTGTGTAGTCTTGTTTCAGTTTATCTTGTTTTTGTATTTCTCTCTCTCTTTTTTGGAGTTTGTATTTTAACATTTTGAACAAAATAAAAATTAACATTAAAAGAAAAGAAAAGAAAAGTTGTTCTATGCTCCTAGCAATGGTGCAGTGGTTAGAATGCAGTACTGCAGGCTAACTCACTGCTCACTAACGGGTTCGATTCTTACCGGTTCAAAGTTGACTCAGCCTTCCATCCTTCCGAGGTCGGTAAAATGAGGACCCAGATTATTGGGGGCAATAGGCTGACTCTGTAAACCGCTTGGAGAGGGCTGAAAAGCACTGTGAAGTGGTATATAAGTCTAAGTGCTATTGCTATTGCTAGTGGCAGAGATTCCTTGCCTTGGCCCATCTCCTTCCTACTGGCATCCAATCATAGCAGCAGACTGCACAATTATGAAAAGAAGTTCAAATCTCCAATTCTCAATACACCAATATTAAGGGTTTAGAAACTTTGTATTATCCCAGGTAAAGAAATACAGGTGATTCATTCTCGTTCTCTTTTGTGAACAGGGCAAAGGGATTCCTCTTTAGACATAAACCTGAAAGGGCAGAATGAGACATGTGGTATCTTTCTGGCAAACAAGCCAATACTGGCTGATGGTTCTCTGTGCTCAGCTAATGATCAGAAAGTGGCCATTAGTACCAATTCAGTTCTTCAACAACTCCCCAACTCTACTTTCTGTTCCAATTTCAGTGATCTAATCCCGCTCTCAGATGCTAAACTGCCAAACGTCCTTAATATACAACCTCAATTTTTGAACGCTTACGGTTCTGAAATTGCCAAGAAACATTTTTCTTTCCATTTTGTATTTTCTGCAAACTGTGCAGTTTAACAAGCCTGCAGAGTTTTGATAGCTCACGAATGGCATGCCTGCTTTCCTGGAACAATTTTGGAGGGGTAGTCATCCAACGGGACCTAGCATAGAAAACCCACAATCATAATCCTCCTATCTAGGGTACTTGCAGGGTGAAAGAGAAATGCTAAACGATGGTTCTTCTTAAACCTACATTTATTGATCAAGATAAATAGTATGGCTCAGAAAAAAAAATGGAAGCAATTCTTTATTGCAACCCTTAACTACAGCTATAGCAAAAAAAAATAATAGCATACAACACCAGATATAAACAAAAAAAAATGGGGAAAGGAGTCAATTTCTTGCCCTTAAATCTTGATAGCATCCCACATACTATGGAATAATTGACCAATTCTTACTGAGGAGACATCAGATGCTGTCTGATTGTGTCTGTAGCCAAACAGAGAGGCTCATACAGATCCTGCAGTTCCACTGGAATTTACCTATAGCAGCAGTCACCAACCTTTCGGACCTCAGAGACCACTAAATTCATAATTTTAAATCCTGTGGACCACTAATATGAATTTTTTAAAAAGATAAATAGTATTTAGTGCAATATAAAAAATGCAAATAATTTCTCTGCGTACCACCAAAATTTTCTCATGGACCACTAGTTGGTGACCACTGACCTATAGGATTGTGTCCTGCAGTAAGGACGAAGAGGATGGAAATATTGTGAATTCTATCTACGTCTCTACCAAATATCTTCTCATTGCCAGCTTTAATGGAGCACCAGCCTGGTCTGATCTTATTTGAAAAACCTTAGTTGCTGCCCATGTTGTATAAAACAACCCTAGGTGTCTAATAAACAGCTATACAAATAATAAACGTGATTTTTATAAACTCTTACATACCTTGTCAACCACCATAACACTATTCTCGCCAAAACACCAGTACAGGGCTGATCTCTTATCCAATCTTAAGAGCCTTCCAGAAGGCAAGGAGAGCCATAGAAAAGTCTCGTTCCCAGGTTCCACCAGATGACAGCTTTTAATAGAGGGAATCTGAAGTGAGCTCACCCTATCCAAGCTAATGAAACCACTAGATGTTCTTAAGGCGATGTTATCTTTCAAATATTGGAAAACTATAGCATAGCCTCTTCTAGGCAGCACTCCGAAGAAGCACCATAGATTTGCCTTTATAGAATAGTGTAATTTTGCTACTTCTCATGACTGGGCTCTGTGAACAGCCAGGATGGTTGGCATAGCTGATTGGACATCTTGGGAGGGATCCCTCATTACTGTCCAGACTCAGTTCCATCATGATTATGCCTTGCTGGCTATACCTAAGAAGTGAGTTATGTAATGAGGCAGCAGAAACAGAATGGGACAACATGCCACAGCCAACTCACCGTGGCCAACTCACTATGGCCAACTCATCATGGGACAACTTGCCATGGCCAACTTGCCACGGGACAACTCATCACAGGACAATTCAACAATTTAATTTAATTATTTAAAATAATTTTAAAATAATTTCAATTTTTGTCATTCACATTTCATTCTGTCCCTCCTTTTGCATCCTTTCTTTAATGATTCTATTCCACCATTCCTTCAATATTAATGTAACTCTTGTGCCACAGTGAGTTGTCCCTTAGCTAGTTGGCCATGGCGAGTTGGCTGTGGCAAGTTGTCCTAGACCTGCAAAAAACAGGTTGGCACATTAACAATAATGCCACAAAGATAGGCAAGTCAGAGAGAACATGGTTAGGACAGGAAAAGTAACATCTACACCACTTACAATAAATGTTTGAGCTAACACCTGCAACGTTGTTTTAACACCTGTTGTTGAAGGACTTAAACTTATCTCTATTTAAACATAGTATTTAAGTTAAGCGTAACTTAATGCTTAGAGCTCTTGTGGCATAGTGGTTAGAATGCAGTACTGCAGGCTACTTCTGCTGACTGCCGGCTGACTGCAATTTGGCAGTTCGAATCTCACCAGGCTCAAGGTTGACTCAGCCTTCCATCCTTCCGAGGTCGGTAAAATTGCCCCCAGATTGTTGGGGGCAATAGGCTGACTCTGTAAACCACTTAGGGCTGTAAAGCACTGTGAAGTGGTATATAAGTCTAAGTGTTATTGCTAGTGCTATATAGTGGACAGAAGGGCAACATTCCATTAAGAGAACAAAGAGCAAAGTTGAGCACTGATAAACCATAGAAAAACAAATCCTTGACGCCCCAATAGAGTTCTCATGGGCTGAAAGTTAAATGAGATATTAAACTGATTAGTTGACTACTCATATTAATATCAGAGAGCATATGACATCACTCAATCCCTTTTAACATTCTCTACATAGATAATATAGAGTTGCAACATTATAAGAACCCCCAAAGCTGTAGAAAAGCCATCGTATTAGTGAACAGCTTCAAAAGGCTATGAAGTGCTTCGAAGGCATCTGATCCAATGCAGTACTTTGAAACTGGTCCCCACTTCCGTTCATAAACCTGCTTTGATGGTTCAGTGAAACCTTTGTTTGGTCCAAAGTACTATTTGAAGTTTTGCATAGACTTAGACTCTCCTAAGCAATACGACTAAGTCTAAATCCAGCTTTATATTCCTAATGAGCTACAATTTGCCATGCTTTGCCCTTGTGTGTAATACTGGAATTGTGAACAAGTGAGATATACATGGATATAGATATAGAATATGTAGTAAAATATTTTTTCCTGCCCAGGGCAAAATTTATCCTTTGGATGAAAGAACACGCTATCCAGTCTAATGCTTTCTATAGAATGGAATGGAGAATATTTACATAGAACTTTAATGAGTTGCAGCTAAGTCTCAGATTCTTAAAAAGACAGAACAGGCTCTGAATTCTAAAGAGAAATTCAGTTACCGGTGCATACTATTTTAGCAGCTGCTTCAAGATGTATTGTATGTCCAGAGGATTTGCCCTGTAATCTTATAACCAAAGCATCTCAAGACGTTCCTTTTGATGCTGGGGGGGAGGGGGCTCACAGTCATTTGCAGAACATTTTGCCCTTGTTACCCTTTCATTTTCTCCAACGTGCAAAGAAAGAGAATAAATTCCAAAGAGTGAGGTTGCATTTTCCTTCCTCTCTAGTGGATAAAACCATTTCTTATGTCCATTGATTTTTTGTTTCTGTATAGCCTAGAGGGCTCTTTGGGCTACTGCAATATGTCATCACCACCAGGGCGTATCTAGATGACACATGTAAGGCTTGCTAAAGGGCAAGTGCAGATAACTAATTCTCCTGTAAAAACAACACAAAAAAAGTTGTACATCTAACAAAAGTTGTTTCATCAGAATGCCAAAAATAAATTGCCCCCCCTCTCTCTACCACAGACCAATTGGTAGAGAGAGGGGCAATTTTTTTTGTATGCCGTCAAAGATCCAAATAGGTTCTGTGCTAGCACAATCTTTATTCTTCAGGTTGGCCAATATCCTCCTCATTTAAAGGAGATTGTAAAGCAAATTTTTCGTGCCAGTCAAATACACAGTACAGAAAGAACTGGAACTGGAGCAAACAGCCTGGACAAACTGAGTCGAAAAACAAGTCACTGGCAGAGAAATGGTTCACTGGTTTGCCGTGATTCAGCCAAAAATTGCACTTGGTTGTAGAAAACATTCAGATTCCATTACACACTCTTGACTCTGATATGTAGCATGTTCTGTCACTGTCATCCATTACCCTGCTCCCTGGCCATAGAAGATGGGGTCAGTTGCTTTTGCTGAGAATAATAAATGCACTGAGAATAATAAATTGCACTGGAGTAATTGGAGAAGATTATATGACTAATTCCCTAGGACATTCAGTTTATAGCTGAAACATAGGACTCTTTGACTAAACATAGCAACCATTCTGAATAACCAAGAGAAATTCACAAGATGCTTAGAAAAGAATCTCAGTTGTAAGCAACGTTGAGAAAAACCTGAATAACTTCTGGCATAAATCTGTAGAGCAAACAACTCTGCCAGATGTTGGCTAATTTTTGGGCTGGAGATGTCTTGATCCTGCTGTAGAGATAGAGGTCATGTAGAGGTTGTGTGCAGCAAACTGCCTACCTCAAATGTCTGCATGCCTCGAATATCTACATGATCTCACCCAGTTCACATCGCCAGGATGATGTAGGACACTACCCCTGGCTGGTACATGATCTCACCTAGTTTGCATCAACAGGATGTTCTTAAGGATTGGCGAGGAGAATTCACCAATAAAATGCTGTTGCTCTTTTTTACCTTTTGCTGCTTGGAAAACTGTATAAAAGCAATAAACACTGCAAGGCAGTCAGACATCTTGGCATCCTGCTGTGACTGGCCTCTAACTACATCATCCTGCCAGCTCTTGAATTCAGGTGTGTGCACTCTGCTCCAGTTACCTTAATTGCCTCTACTCCGTGGATCTGGAGGAGGAGCATTTTCCATAACATTGGCTCCAGATGTGTCCTCTTGTGGAAAGATGATTTGCTCAAGCTTCTTGCCAACAGCTGGCTGGAGTACTATTTTATCTCCTGCAAGTCCTGATCCTACAAAGTTATCAGCTCCCTCATCAGAGGACTTGGAAACAGCCATGACACCCAGGTCTCTCCTGTGATTACCTGAGTATTCCTACCTTAGCTGCAAAATTTCCTGTGATTTCTCTGATCTTCTTTAAAAGATTTTATTTTCCTTTTTTATTATCATTATATTCCACTATTTGTTGACATTCTGCATTAAGATATCTTTCCTTGTTCTTTCTTGTTTGATGTTGGAAGTCTGCATTAATTCATCATACATCCTTTTTGTTGCCTAAGGCTTTTATCCTCTTTTTTTCCCTGGCTATCATGATAGCTTGTTCTGAAAGCCTCTTGGATCTTTTCCTCTTTGAAATGTTAGGGATATTTTTCTGCTTCAGTTTTCTCAGGGTCTCTTATCTCACCCATAGCTTCTCAGGTTCTCTTTGCATAAGTGAAGAATACTAAATTTGTTTCTTATTGATTCTACATTCTGACTGTGTGTTCACTGGGTTGTATCTTACTTGTACACCCACTCTTTAGTTTCTAAGTTTAAACCATGTACTTGACAATCAATAATTCATAATGTACTCTACAATCTTCACCTGGATGTCTCCTGGCTGAACGGACTTGCACTTTCCCACCTTCTGCTCCCTATTTATGAGGTTATCTTGATTCCAATAATTTCCATCTGGTGGTGTCCAGGTGTAGAGTCTGCACTTCTGTTGCCTGAACTAGCTACGGTCAATAAAAAAAGATTTCTCTCTGCAAAGCTTCGTTAATCTATCACTCGCATTATTGCATCTATTCAAGCCAACCTTTATCATTTATTTATTTGCTGGCTGGCTGGCTTACAGACCATTCCAATCCATAGATGCTAAGCTCCCTAATATGTAATTGGGATTGAAGACATATAAATCGAATTAAAGACAACAGATTCATCAAAATGTTATAAAACCAGAAGTCATGGCTAAAACATTAATGACAATGATAACATGTATTCCATTTGCAAGAGGGGTAATCATAACAATCCTGCCCCCTGGATTGGTTAAGTTACTCAATTCCTTCACTTTTGCAACTTTTGCAACCAATTATCCATCAACCACCTATTCATTATCTATGTCCTTTCTTGATATTGCACTTAGCACTTACTAGAATTTGTCTCAATGTTTCACTCTATTACAGGGCTGTCAAACTCACGGCCCGCGGGCCAGATGCGTCATGCACTGGCCACGCCCACGCCCGGTTTAGCAAAGGGGGAAAAAGTCTCACCCATAGCATAACGCCACCGTGACACCGCGAGTTTGACACCCTTGCTCTATTGCATCTATATTAGGGGCATATCTCTGCATAACATTATCTGCATATTCATTCATTCCAGCAGATATAATATTGTTATTATGTTATAGTCAAACACGAAACAATATTTTTTTCAAGTATCATTACCACTCCATTCCTTTGAATGGATTTGTGTTCAGCCTGGCAATTTATATACCAATTTAAGTATATTATTTATAAGATATCCAGGCTGATAGTTATCCTTCTGCTTTGGGAATTTCATTTTTTTTTCTTGGTTTGTATTTCTTGCTTTCCATATTTTGATCATACAAAACAGCTGCTCTTTCAATAATGGCCCTATCAGTACCGGACTTTTTTGTGCCTTTGGTCTGGCCGCATCGCCACATCCAAATTCCATTTGTGGACATACAACAACCACTCCTGTAGGTGTTGACTTTCCTGATGTCTGCCTGTCCTTCATTGCCATGGGCTGTTCTTAGCTTCTCTCTTTCTCTTACTGATCAGAGTGAAGTTCTGGACCGGCGCTCTGGACTAGGGTTCCCGCTGATGCCAATTTCAACTTCTGAACCTTCCCAGCACATCAAGATGATAATCCCTGAATGGGATAGATGATGTAGAAGTATACAGATAAAAACAAAGCAAATGGAGGGGAAAAACAATAACGGAAAACTATCTGAGGCAAGATCTCTCGCAGTTAATTCACCCAAGTCACTGTATAACCAGTGACTTTGTTCCCACAAGACACTTAGCTAAATTTAATGAGGAAGATAATGTCTTCTGGAAACACCAAAGGGGTGTTAGGTTGGATTACATTTAATCCAAAATAGATATAGTCATCACAGCATTAAAGTAATTCAACCCAGATTGTTATCTTGTAAGATACACCTACACCTCTCACAGGATCTATTATACATTCCTAGTCTAAGGAATGTAGAAAGGGAGAATGAGTCAAAATTAATCCACCCCATTACTGAACTCACTGCCAAAGTTTGGTAGAACTGAACACTTTCAAACATTGATTGGCCGTGATTATTGAAACTTGCCCAATAAGGCAGAGGTTAGTGATAATGAAGCCTTAACTAGTACTAGTCCTTGACGTAGGACCACAATTGAGCCCAAAATTTATGTTGCTAAGTGAGACATTTGTTAAGTGAGTTTTGCTCCGTTTTAGGACCTTTCTTGCCACTGTTGTTAAATGAATCACTGCAGCTGTTAAGTTAGTAACATGGTTGTTAAGTGAATCTACTTTCCCCATTGACTTTGCTTGTCAGAAAATCGCCTAAGGTGAACACATGACCCTGGGTCACTGCAACCGTCATAAATGTGACTCTGTTGCCAAGCATTTTAATTTTGATCACATGACCATAGAGATGCTGCAAAGGTCGTAAGTGTAAAAAAAGTTCGTGTCACTTTTTCAATGTTGTAACTTCAAACAGTCACTAAATGAACTGTTGTAATACTACCTGTATTCTAAAAAGAATCATGGGACGTGCCTAGAAAAGGTGGTTGAGATCTCTATGTTACTCAGCTGAGGATTTATGACCAGGTTTTGTGGTTGTGTGCTGCCTGAACCACTGGCAGGATTTGACTAGGTTAGTGGCTAATTGGGTTAACTGGTTGTGTGAATCGGGCCAATACATGTTTAGGAATAAATAGATGAATCAAGTCACAATACTCTAAGATTCTAATATGCTTTCACCACCTTGCCAGTACTAAAAGAACCAGCAAAGCCATTATGCAATGTTATAGCTAGCACCTTGTTCTGACCAGGCTCCCAAACACTACAAACTCTCTGTAGTTAAATCAATAATTCCTTTATTAGGAGCGCCAGCAGCCTTGGCAAAAGTCTCTCTCTCACACAACAGGCTAACAAGTCTGCCTGGCAGGGAGATGAATAGTTGTCTGCCACACCTATTCATCTCCACCCCCTGCTTTTTATCTCCAGAGCTACAGTGGGGCTTCGCTAGCAGTGGTGACTCTTCCATCCCAAGGATCAGCACATAGATTTCCACTGCTCTCCTCTCCTCTGCCTTCTGCGCATCCGCGCATCAGGCACTGGACCCAGCTGTTCCTCCTCTTCCTCATCAGCCACCTCCAGACCTGGGGGCTGTTGACTCTCCATCTGAGGGCTGATGGATGGCCCAGGCTCTGCCTCTGTCTCTATCTCTGACAG
This sequence comes from Diadophis punctatus similis, assembly GCA_023053685.1. NCBI lineage: Eukaryota > Metazoa > Chordata > Lepidosauria > Squamata > Dipsadidae > Diadophis > Diadophis punctatus. The sequence continues at coordinate 897,125 of JALIGW010000034.1, forward strand.
CTCCATTCCCTCTTCCCACTCAGAGCTCTCAGGTTGCCTTGATGCTGACCCTTATTCCCACGCTGCCTCCTCCTCTGATTCGGCTGCTGGAGGGGCCAGTGGCTGACAGGCCACAACACACCTATTTTCTAGATACAGTGTTGTTTTATGACTTCTGCAATGAATATCCTATCTATAAGGATGGGAATAATAGGTATACCGTAACAAGGTGGAAGGACTGAGTGATGTTTGCCAACAAGGGGAAAATACAAAAAATGTTCAGATTTCAAAGGGAATCAACGCAAACCTCATAAAATGCCTTTTCTGTATACAGACGGTCCTTGCTAAGCAATCACAATTGGGATCAGCAATTCCGTTTTTAAGCAAAGCAGTCACAAAATGAAATCATGACTGTGCTTATGATCTTCACTTCAGTTTTCCTTTCTTTGACAGGCCTTCAAAAGTCATAAATACAAGGACTTGTCACAAAGTTATTTTTTCAACACTGTTGTAACTGAAGGATCCCTAAATGAGGCAGTTGCTTAACAAGGAATACTTAGATTTGAAAGCCTCTCATTCTGAATTCCTTCCATCTTTGGAATATATTTACAGTGGTGGGTTCCTACCAGTGCGGTCCACTCTATAGCACCGGTAGTGGCCTGCTGATGACATCACAGTACCGGTTCGGTCGGTTACCAGTGCCTGGGCGCCGCCATTAAAAACATTTTTTTTTAATTTTTTTAAAAAAATTCTTCTGCGCATGCCCAGAAACCTGACAATTAAGTCTTTCCCCGTCCCTTGCTTGAAAATAATAAGAAACTTTCATTTGACACTTTTCCTTCGCTTTTGCCTAAAGCTTCCCAAAGTGGGCATTTTCCGAAAGCTTAACCTTTTATACTGTTAATTTTATACAGTTTTATACTGTTATTCTTTAGACGAAAACATTGAGGACTGTTAAAAGATACTGTTCTTTTAACAGTCCTTGATATTTTCGTCTAAGGAATCCATGACTGAAACCAAAAATGCTGTATGAGACTTGCTTGTCTTTTAACTATAGCATTTTCTGCATATAAAGGTTGCTGTGTTGCCATGGTGTAACACGCACTTTGTATGCAAAGCTTTTCATGTAAGGTATAAAATAGCAAAAATAGTAGTAACATCTCTCTGAAATAACTAATATATGACCGGCAAGCCACGCCCACCCAGTCACATGGCCGGCAAGCCATGCCCACCCGGTCACATGGCTGGCAAGCTACACCCACAAAATAAGCCACACCCACAGAGTGGTAGTAGAAAAATTAGGAACCCGCCCCTGAATATATATAATATCCACATATATTTGGAATTAATGGAAGAGTGGTGGAAAGGGAGGGGGAGGGGGGAGGAAGGGAGAGGGAGAGGGAGACGGGGAGAGAGAGTGTTAGGGAAAATCTTTTTCTATATTTAAGTTCTTAATAGTAAGCAATAGTGCGTGATCCCATTTCTAATGGGTTTTATGATATTTTGTCAATGAAAACACTGAAGTTTTAAGTTACTTTTTTTCCCAATTTGTTCTGTTTCTTCTAACTTACTGGAATCCTCAAAGTAACCATTATGGTGGCTTATTGAATAGTGTTGTAAAGAATGACATCCTAGTACAGATCAACAGAGCAACATCAGGAATGTAAAGTAACTGCCTACTAATAATTTTAATTAGTATTTAAATGTGGACTTGTAGAACCACATAAAATATATATAAGAAAAAATTAGGGATGCTGATATTAAAATAAAGCAATTCAAATCCAAAAGCTGCCTTTAAAATCATGTACGGAATTTTTATCGACGTTACTTTGGGAAATGCATAAGGAATATATATAGAACCTTTTCCTGAGTTAAGCTATTACTGCATCGGATTCCTCCTGTCTAGACTTAGAGATAGACCTGCGGGATTAAGCTATATTCATTCTTTCATCAATATAGATTTATTGCAACGAAGCACACTGAGGCATAATTTCCACATTTATTTGTTCTTGCAATTTGCAGCCAAACAATATATATTTTCAGCTGCATTACTAGAAGACAATTGTGGATCAATATGATCATGTTAATTTTTAAGAAGCGATTGTAAGGTTAGCAGGACACATTCTTATAACATATTATCCTCTGCTAGCGATTTCATTGCTTAAAGGCACACGACTTCTCATTTCTCAGGCACACAGAAAATAACTTTGCAAATACTGCATGCAAGCAAAAATAGTGTTAACCCTACATGTAACCTAGAGCACTAACTCAGGCCAATAAAACCCTTTGTGAACAGTGTATTATGAATTCCAATATCATCAATAGGATTGTTTCTGACCTTAACACTAACTGCTTAATAAAAATTAAAATAAAATGGAAGTGGGGGGTGGGGAACCCAAGCCTTTTGTGCCTATTACTCAGATTAAGATAATAGAATAGAACAGAACAGAACAGAACAGAACAGAACAGAACAGAATAGAATAGAATAGAATTCTTTATTGGCCAAGTGTGATTGGACACACAAGGAATTTGTCTTTGGTGCATATGCTCTCAGTGTACATAAAAGAAAAGATACATTTGTCAAGAATCATGAGGTACAAAGATAACCTTTAACCTACTCACATTAGAATAATCTTTCACTTTAATTAAAGCCATAGACAGTTCATTCTTCAAAATCTCATTTTCGTAAATTTGCATTGAGACAAATGCCACACAAATCATACAACTCTTTAAAGAATGCCTATTTGCTGTTTTAATAAAATAAACTTGCATCCTCCTATACTGACAGGCACTCCAAAACTCCAAAACAACCCAGCATCTGAGCAAGCATACCGTATCTGACTGCAAAAACCCAGAAGACCACAAAGTGGCAGCAAAGAGATAGCAATAGCAATAGGACTTAGATTTATATACTGCTCCACAGTGCTTTACAGTCCTCTCTAAGCAGTTTACAGAGTCAGCATATTGCCCCCAACAGTCTGGGTCCTCGTTTTACCAACCTCAGAAGTGTGGAAGGCTGAGTCAACCATGAGCCGGTGAGACTCAAACTGCCAAATTGTAGGCAGCTGGCAGTCAGCAGAAGTAGCCTGCAGTACTGCATTCTAACAACTGCGCCACCACAGCTCTTGGCAGACAATTTGAAGGTATTTCCTATCCTTTGTCATATCTGGACTACATTTTTTAATTTATTTTTTATTTTTTCCAACATCTCCACAAAAACATCCATACATATACCATAAATCATCTCAAATATATATAGTTATACATTTCTTACCAATAAACCATAAACAAGCATCCTAATTTTTGCACCTTTTGTACTTTTATCACTTGTCTGTTTCCCCCCCAATATTTCATAATACTCCCCTCCCTCTATCTCCCTCTCTTCCCTCTACCTTCTTTTCCCTTCTCTCCCTCTTTCCTACTTCCCTCCTCTTCCTCTCACCCTTCCTTCTCTACTTCCTCTTCCCCCTCTTTCCCTTTCCTGAATAAATCTAATCATAATTCATTTTATGGTTAACAGATGGGTGACTCAAATCCCTAACTGCATTTAATCATCAGTGCTACACTTTGACTTATATTATCCCATATTTATACATATATTGTATTTTTTCTAGATATACTACTACTATCATAATGCTGTCTCCTTACTACCTATTTTTGTCGTCTGAGCCTACTACTTTTAATTTTCCATTTTCTTCCAATTTAATCACTATTGCTTATCTTCCATGCATATTCATTTTCTCTTATATTTCATTTCATACTTCCACTCCATCCTTTTTGTATTTTTAATCTTAAGCCATACTTCTCTTTTTCCTTAATTTTTATCTTTACTTATTTTATTTTTATTCTATCATCTCTGAATGCGCTAAATTTCTAATCTCTTTTATTTTTTCAAATCCTCCTCTCACCAATCCTCCTCTTTGTTTAATCTTACTGCTACTCATCCATCCATTGGCTGATAACATTACCAACTTTCCAATATCCAGAAACCCACTAATTATCAAAATTCTCTTCTATATTGAATCAAATTGATAAATTTTATACAAATCTTATATAAAAACCTTTTAAGGTAATAGTTATACAAATTTTATAACCTTCCAACAATTTCATACTTTAATTTCCATCCTCTTTTCTAAGTTCATCATCAAAATTTAATTTTCACTTTTTATAATATCATTATAATCCAATATATGAAATCCTTATACCATAATTAGTTATACACAATTAATAATATTGATATAATTCAGTCTACTAATATATGTCTTATTATCCTCTTCCTTTCCAATACAAGTTCTATAATTTCCAAAAGGTAAGATTTTATGTCTTCATGAATGTATTTTTGCATTCCAATCAATTATTCATAAACACACACCTTCATATTATCGAATTTACAATTGTTAAAGGTTTAATTTTTAAAAAAGCTTAAATCCATATGGTCTCTTTGTATTTCAATGTGCCGATCTCCAATTTTAGTCTATTCCATTCCAGTAAGTCCTATTATCTTCTGTCACCAAAACAAGACACCATCAAAGACAGTAACACAACATTTTTGCATACAAGGTCAATCACCAGCTGTCAGCAAACTTTCCACAAGCTGTTGCAGTGTTTTCTTTTAGCCAGCAGATGGCGTTGCCAGAAATAACAAGCCAAATCATTTACAAAAATCTCCAAAATACTTTAAATCCACTTGAAGAATTTTTTTCCAAGTCCATTATTCTTTTTCAAATTTCTCTAGTTTGCACCAAGTCCAATTACGAATATATCAACAATCTTCTTGGGCTTTAATCTTCATTTATTCAATACATCTCTATGGTATTCCCAATTGCTAGATAGCCACTAGTTTCCATTCTGGGATATCTTTTACTATCTCCTTTTAAATCTTCTTTATCTTTAAATTGGCCAGTCACTCACCTGACTCCAGCATGTTACTTCCACTCTGCTCCTGCACGAACGCTTAGATCTTCTCACCCAGCCAAGCCACAATCTCTTTACTTCAATCTTTCCATTGTGGCCATCTCAGCTAATGGCGACTAGTTGCTTCTTCACATCTGCCTGTCGAGAGCCTGGTGCTGGCTTCTTGGGAGGTTTGCAAGTCCCCCCGGATCAGCGGCCAGTGCTTCTCTTCTTCACACACACACCCCTTTCCAGGGGGTTTCAGCCCAATTCCAAAGGGGGCCCGAATGGCTGGAGTTTCAGCGTTTCCTACAGGAGTTCCGAGGGAAATGTCGTGGCACCGAGACATTGGCCACACCTTCTCCTACACTACATTTTTTGTAGTCCATGAATGATGAGCCTAAAATCAGAGGCTTCAGAGCAGTGGTGAAATCCAAATTTTTTTACTACCGGTTCTGTGGGTGTGGCTTGGTGGGCATGGTGTGGCTTGGTGGGCATGGCAGGGGAAGGATACTGCAAAATCTCCAGTCCCACCCCACTCCAGGGGAAGGATACTGCAAAATCCCCATTCCCTCCCACTCCTGGGGAAGGATATTGCAAAATCTCCATTCCCACCCCACTGTCAGGCCAGCCAGAGGTGGTATTTGCTAGTTCTCCGAACTACTCAAAATTTCTGCTACTGGTTCTCCGAACTACTCAAAATTTCCGCTACTGGTTCTTCAGAACCTGTCAGAACCTGCTGGATTTCACCCCTGCTTCAGAGGTTAGAAATTTTAAATAGTGACTAGTTTTACATGCAAATGGTGCTCAGACTGATCTCAGTGCTAACTGGGTGCAACTTCTGGCATGGTTTAAGTCATACCATATTTATTTCTGTTCTAGATGAAATCAAGGCAATACAGATAGTCCTTGATTTATGACCACAATTGAGCCCAAAATTTCTGTTGCTAAGTGAGATAGTTGTTAAATGAATTTTGTCCTATTTTCACGACCTTTTTTCCATACTTGTTAAGTGAATCACTGCAGTTGTTAAGTTATTAAACGGTTGTTCGGTGAATCTGGCTTCCCCATTAACTTTACTTGTCAGAAGGTTACAAAAGGTGAACACATGACCTTGGGTCACTGCAACTATCATAAATATGAGTCAGTTGCCAAGCATCTGAATTTGAATCACATGACAGTGGGGATGCTGCAATGGTTTAAGTGTGAAAAACGCTCATGTCACTTTTTTCAGTGTCGCTGTAACTTAAGTTACTCTACTACTGTTGTAAGTATTTATTTATTTTATTTATTTATTAGTGAGACTTATATACCGCCTCATAGTGCAAGCACTCTCTAAGCGGTTTACACCATTAAGCAATGTATATTTACATTGCCCCCAACAATCTGGGTCCTCATTTTACCTACCTCGGAAGGATGGAAGGCTGAGTCAACCTTGAGCCAGTGAGATTTGAACAGCTGAACTGCTGATCACAGTCAGCTAAAGTAACCTGCAGTACTGCACTCTAACTGCTGCGCCACCTCGGCTCTTATTCTGGGAGTTGAAGTCCACAAGTCTTAAAGTTGCCAAGTTTGGGGACCCCTGATCTAGAATAACAGAATAACAGAATCAATCATAGAATCATAGGGCTGGAAGAGACGTTGGAAGTCTCCTAGTCCAGGGGTAGGCAAAGTTGGCTCTTCTATGACTCATGGACTTCAACTCCCAGAATTCCTGAGCTAGCATGATTGGCTCAGAAAGTCTGGGAGTTGAAGTCCACGAGTCATAGAAGAGCCAACTTTGCCTACCCCTGTCCTAGTCCAACCCCCTGCCCAGGACAGGAGCCAAATTCCTTTTCTCATTTTCCATCCCATTATTTCCAACTCCCCACAAATAAGTTTCTCAAAGGACAGATTTTGCTTGTACAAGAAAATGAAACTGGGGGATTTTGCCTCCTCATTCAGAACACAAGAAATCCCAAGGCATAATCTTACAAAAGATAGGACTGGAACTGACAGCCACACAGCACAGCTGGGAGATGTACAGGCTGGAAGGAGGGGAGGTGTTACTGATGAAATGAAAATCACCAGCGTATGTTGAACATACACTGTTGAGGCTTGAAGACCTAAATAAGAGTACTACTTCTAGCCTCCCCATTTCCACTGATGGTTGCCCTCTCTCTGCTGGGTAGCAGAAGAGGAATAATTTTCATAGAAAATAAATCTTTATCACTCCAAAAGCTTTATAACAGTTTCTATAGTGTGCCTTGCTCTTACTGCTATTTTCCTCAGCGGTAAAAATGGGAACTCTGCCATTAATAACTGCTGAGCTGGCTAGGCCTCTGAAGAGCCTGGTATCTCGTTGCTTGACAATTTACAGAGATGAAAGGTGCTAATCTCTGTTCTGAAGTAAAACCTATCACCTGCATCATCAGGGTTTTTTCCCCCTAGTACTTACTGGAATTACACCTAAGAAGGAAAAAGAAACTAGTAAAACTTGAGACTCGGTTATATGTTGCTCTCTCTCTCTCTCTCTCTCTCTCTCTCTCTCTCTCTCTCTCTCTCTCTCTCTCTCTCTCTCTCTCTCTCTCTCTCTCTCCCTCCTCAATTAACACCAGCCAAGCATTTACAGGAAGCAATTTGGGAAAAATATTCTTTATGCCAGTTTAAGATTTGTGATGATGAGGAGAATGGCACCGAGAACATTCCTGTAGAATCCCCTATAAATCATAACATTATAGGGTAGAATTCCAGATCAAGAGAATTTCTCATTTCTGTTACTATTGCATTGTTCAGACCAGCCTTAGACCATTGCAGCTTCTTCTGAGCACTACATTGACAGGAAGACATTGATAACTGGAAAGTGTCCAGAGATGAGAAAATATGATAGAAGGCCTGGAAGAAAAAGCTTATGAGGTATGATTTGGGATGTTGGGGATCAGGGGTGGTTTCCTAATTTTTTTACTACCACTCTGTGGGTGTGGCTTATTTTGTGGGTGTGGCTTGCCAGCCATGTGACTGGGTGGGCGTGGCTTCTCAGACTGCTGAAGGGAGAGGAACTGAGATAGGTCCTGCTGCCCTTTCCCCCTCCCCTCAGCAGCTCGAGAAGCCTCAAACGTGCGAAAATGCCTAGGATCATCACCGGCGTTCGTGGCTTCTCGGGACGAGGAATGGGGAGGGGAATGGAGATAGCTCCTGCCGCCCGTTCTTTCAGCATCTCACGTGCTCCCTCAGCCATCCTCCCCTGCTTGGACTCACTGTGGGGTAGGGAGTGTAGGAAGGCAGCGCATGAGCAGTGCTGGCTTCTGGTCATGCGCAAAAGAAATTTTTTTTAAAAAATGGCGGCACCCAGGCACCGGCAACTGACAGCACTGGTACTGTGATGTCACCAGCGGGCCGCTACCGGTGCTATAGAGTGGACCGCACTGGTAGGAACCCACCACTGTTGGGGATGATACTTAACCTGGGGAAAGAGGATATGTTAGCTGTTCTTACAGTATCTGAATATTTGGTTTTTGTTTAGATTGCTTTTGTTTTGCTCACAGCCCAGAGTGCCTTTGGACAAATAGGCTATCATATAAATTGGATGGGCAAACAAATACATAAAGAATAAAGATGGAGCAGACTTATTCAATGTTGGTTCACCGGACTGAAGGAAAAACAATAGGTTTGAACTTCAAGAACATGAGAAAGAAATACTGGATTCTCCTCCCTGAGAGGTGTTTAAAGAGAAGTTAGATCACTATTTGACAGAAGTTGCAACAGATTGCTGCACCAAGCAGAGAGCTGGACTAGGTGATTTCCAAGACTCCTACTAACTCTTACATTCTGTAGTTCTGGAATACATTTGTTTGCAATTAATAGGTCGAAAGTAAAATGCAAGAGAACTTGAAACCTTGGTTACAAAACTACACAGTTACAACAGAATACAACTTAAATCACTCTAACGCAGACAAGGTAATGATTACTCAGTCATATGGCCCCTGAAAAAACACTTAACCAGTTTTAAGAACATCCCAGTTTATGCTGGAACTGTTGTCAATCAACAGTTATTTGATGTATGGTGTAGCAGACCTTGCTGGTAGCACAGTCAATAAGGCTATGCAATGCTTCGAATTCAAAGGCAAAAAAAAAAGGAACCCTCTTCAGAGCCCAGAAGGGCAAAGCATGTAAAGTCTGTCTGAAATATCTTAAACCAAACATGTTTTCTTTCCCCAGGACTGTATTGCAGTTGCTTTAAGAAGTTGCCGATGGGTGCTACAAGACATCTAACTCACGATTCAAAGCACCTCTTGGCCTTCAGATCCAAAATACTGCACAGCCTCAAGAACTAATAACAGGGCAATCATTTCTTGACAGGTTCCAGCATAAAAATGACAAAACAAAAGAACATATCCCTCTACTTCCATTTCATGGTTACTGCCGAAAGGAGTTTGTTAAGAACCAGCCTACCTCACAGGTGAAATAAACTTGGAAGTGGGCTTACGACTTGCATTTTAAGTCAGGTTTCCATTGTTTCTGTAGAGCTACTAAAGAATGTATTGTCAATGGACAGTTTAAAAGACTCACACAAAAACTCTTTTTTTCCAACTGAAAAAAAACAAACAAACCTAAACAACCTACTGTATTTTTCGGAGTATAAGACGCACCTTTTTACCCCCCAAAAGAGGGTCAAAAACTGGGTGCGTCTTATACTCCGGATGTTACAGCCACCGCTGGCCGCCGCCGCTGGCCACCGCCACTGGTCGCCGCTGCTTCCCGCTGCTGCTTCCTGCTGCTGCTTCCTGCTGCCGCTTCCCGCCGCCAATGCCCCCTGCCGCTTCCCGCCGCCGCCAATGCCCCCCGCCGCTTTCCGCTGCCAATGCCCAGCACCGCCGCTTCCCACCGCCGTCGCTTTCCGCCGCCGATGCCTGCTGCCGCTTCCCACCACCGATGCCCGCCGCCAATGCCCCCCGCCACTTCCCGCTGCCGCCGATGCCCCCTGCCACTTTCCACTGCCAATGCCCGCCGCTGCTTTCTGCCGCCGCTTCCCACCACCGATGGCTGCCGCCGCTTCCCACCGCTGATGCCCACCACCGCTTTTCGCCACCACTTTCTGCCGCCACCGCCGCTTCCCCCCCGCTGCTTGCCCCTGCCGTCCCCGCTGTTGCTTGCTGCCGCCGCCACTGCTGCTTGCCCCCGCCGCCGTGCGTCCCGTGCGAGCGGGCGTCTGAGCGAGGTCTGGCGCGTCCAAACGGCAGCGAGGAAAGAATTCCTGCCCTGCGAATGCCAACAGACCCGGCTGGGAGTCGCAATTTGAAGAACGCGATCCCGGGCAAATTTTGCTTGGAGGCGCATCTGTCACACACTCACACACACATGCACACACACACACACACACACACACACACACACACACACACACACACACACCTCCCGGGCTTCGGTTTAAATGCAGGGTCCCGTCGGACGAGGAACTTCCAAAATGCTTCCCGCGGCGGGGATCCTCTGAGACATCCTGGCCGAAGAGAAAGAGGAGCTTGGAAGGTCTCGGAGAAAACAGCGTCGCCACAGAAAAGAAAAAGAAAAAAAAAGAAAAAAGAAAAAAAGGAAGGAAGGAAGGAAGGAAGGAAGGAAGGAAGGAAGGAAGGAAGGAAGGAAGGAAGGAAGAGACATAGCTGCTGTACTTCAAACCAGCCACCCGTCCAGCTGCCTTTATATGTATGAACCCAAAATCAAAATTATACCCAAGATGTACCATCAATGAAAAATCATGTGGAAATACATTTTTAGATCTGTCCTGATTTTTTTAAAGGAAACAAAACCAGCAGGGAAGCGTCATTTATTAATCACACAGAGAACAAATACAGAAATGGAAAAATAGCGATAGAAGTAAATAACTACGACGTTTAAAATGTAGCTTTTTGGGTAAAATATTCAGGTTGGAGCTTTATCTCATAAAAACAAAAAAGTAAATGCTATTTTTTATAGTGAACAATTAATGAATAAATGTAATTAGCAGGATATGGCCTCTCATATCTCTCCGGCAATAGTTTGACTTGCAAACTTCTTGTCCCTTGGAATTGTAGTATAAACATCTGAATTAACTCTGGGACTTTTAGGGCAGTAGTAATCAAGAGTTCTCATATTCATCACCAGTCTTTTCTCATTGTCAGCTTATTCCTATTTATAGTCTGAGCCTGTATGGTCTTTGACTAAAGCTAAATAATGAGGTTAATGTTTCAAAGACTGGGAACCAAAAACATTCAGTTTTGTCCTCTCAATTATCTGTCTTAAAACTATTTAAACTATCCTTGGGGAATATGTTTCCTATACTCTCACATCCCCTGTTAAGTATTACAGGAACAGTTTGAGGCTGACGGACTGTTTCAGATGTTTTGTTTTGTTTTTCTTCTGGTTGGATATGACCTTAAATATTTATAAATTATCTCACTGGATATCCCTTTTTGAAGGCAAGTTTTTTTTTTAAAGGAAATCCATTATCTGCTTAAAAGGGGAAAGAAAGTACGATGCACTTTGAAAAGACTAAGAATCAAGAGATACAGTAAGTTTATAATCGATCAGAATTGCATTAGCAGTTGTTCCGATATTTGAGGGGCTGCCACAAAGAAGAGAGGGTCAACCTATTTGTGACCCATCTGTTAATACGTTCTTATGTACTGACCACATTATACCTAACATCAATTCATACTTTCGGACTTATATTAAGAATCTTTGGTTCTTCATTAAATTTTCACTTTATAATTTTCATTCAACCTCACTTCACAAAGATCTGGCTAGATTCTTCGCATCTTTTACATCCTTTCCCTTTCTCCCAGTTTCATAAATACTTTTTTATTAAGTGAGAACTCTATGTTGATTTGTTTGAAGATCCATTTGTTTGATGTTTTGACATTCCACAATATTCCCGGGAGTCTTTTCCAACACCTAAGTTCAGAAGCATCCATATCTTCTTATTTTGCTTCTTCAAAATCCAACTTTGGTTTCCCAGAGTGTCACAGGGAAATCCATGGCTTACACAATTCTTATATTTGGAAGCATAGACACATTCTCTGCCTCCTTTTATCAATAATATAGTAAATTTGATTTCCCTACATTCCACCTGGTGATGCCCATGGATAAAGGCATTTCTGGCTGTTTGAAGACATATGAGGAAATAATTGGAGTGGCAGAAATAGATAAATCTGTCTCCTGCTTCATTTCAGTTTCCTAAGCTATATAATCCAACCATATTTTCCTCTTTCCTGTTTCCAGCTTTGGCATTTCTAGTTTCCAATCACAAGCAGCATATCTTGCTTGCACATTCTGTCAATTTCAAATTGAACTTGATCATAACACTTATCAACATCCCTTTTTTCCTGCTTTGGTGGCCAAAGCATAAACTTGAATGGTCGTTATATTGAAGGGTTGTCCATGGAGTCTAATCGATAATATTCAGTTATTGGTTATATTGTACCAAGTACTGTTCTTGCTATATCTCTCCTTGCTATAAATGCTTCCTTGTTCCTGCTTTGTTCTTCATGTCCTGAGTCATAAAGAGTGTGATCATCTGACTGAAAGTATCTGAGCTCACTGATATCTAAGATATTAGTCTGTAGTCATTTCGTTTCATCTTTCACTCTGTTGAGCTTTCCTGTGTTCTGACTTCGTACGTTCAATGTTCCCGCGGTAATTCTGTCTTTGCAGCTTTGGATTTTCTTTTCTGTATGGCAGCGTTGGCCACTAGATGCTCCAAAGGCTTTAATCTAGTCATAAACACCATTAGCACTGCGAAAGATACTCAGCTCTTCTTCAGAAGTGTGTTGAGTGCCATCTGGCACTTTATCATCCAGCATTTTATATTTCCTATCCATGTGGTTTTCTTGGTAAAAAATACTGGAGTGGTTTACTGTCGCCTTCTCCCGCACAGTGTGAATTGATGCCTTTGCCGTTGTCACTAAAGTGATACTCTGTCATCTTCATATAGGAGGAGCCCTGGTGGTGCAGTGGTTAGAATGCAATACTTCAAGCAAACTCTGCCCACAGCCTGGAGTTTGATCCTCACCGGCTCAAGGTTGGCTCAGCCTTCCATCCTTCTGAGGTCGGTAAAATGAGGACCCAGATTGTTTGGGGGCAATGTGCTAACTCTGTAAACCGCCCAGAGAGGGTCATAATGCACTATGAAGCAGTATATACGTCTAAGTTCTATTGCTATTGCTCCATCGCTAACACCAAATATAGGTTACTGCTTGCTTTAGATGGGCAGCTGGCATGACTTTCATGTTCTGGGTGATCCTACTAGGAATATATCCTCTTGGCATGCACTCCCAGCATTTTTTGCTCATTCTTTCATGAAGCACCTCCCTTGCCACAACGAAGCAGTACAGAAGGCCTTGTGGTTGGGGCTATACAAGTAGCCATTGACTTAACGACCACAACCAAGCCCAAAATTTATGTTGCTAAGTGAGACAGTTGTTAAGTGAATTCATTTTATGACTTTTTTGTTAAGAGATTCACTGCAGTCAGTAACACGGTTTCAAAGTGAATCTGGCTTCCTCATTGACTTTGTCAGAAGCTGCAACCGTCATAAATATGAGTCAGTTGCCAAGCCTCTAATTTTTGATCATGTGACCCCCGGGGATGCTGCAATGGTTGTAAGTGTGAAAACACGGTCATAAGTCACTTTTTTTCAACGTGGTAACTTTGAACGGTCACTAAATGAATGGTTATAAGTCAACCACTAAGTTGACTTTAGTGCCATTAAGGCAACCATTAACCGAGTCAATGGCACCTGTACTTTCTTTGTCCTAAGAAATAGGGCTGTTCACATGTTGTAACAGATAAAATAACTGATTCATTAGAATGCCTTACTTCTTTTTTTTTTCAGAATTCCAGCTCTCGAAGAGAAATTACTGCTGTTTTAAAAGTCGCATTAATGTAGGGCCCTGAAAGTAGATCAATGTCTTTCTTTTTCAGGCTCAGTCAGAACGAAAATAATATTGGGCTGCTTTAATAAACTGCAGAGAAACGTTAAACTTGCATTGTTTTCAATCGGGTCTTCCTAATTTATTTATTTATTTATTTAGACGCTCTTATAGGCCGCCCAATCCCGTGGGACTCAGGGCGGCGTACAGCATGAATAAGAAGCGTACATTTAAAAACAATAATCATAATTTAAATTAAAATATAATTTAAAAAAAACATTATAAACACAACATTCAGGGGGAATCTGATTATCCTATTCACCCCATCTGCCGGAAGAGCCATGTTTTTAAGGCTTTACGGAAGGCCAGCAGGGTGGGGATGGTCCGGATCTCTGGTGGAAGTTGGTTCCAGAGGGACGGGGCTCCCACAGAGAAGGCCCTCCCCCTAGGCCCCGCCAGTCGGCATTGTTTGGCCGACGGGACCCGGAGGAGGCCCTCTCTGTGGGACCTAACCGGTCTTAGGGAGGTATGTGGTAGGATGCGGTCCCGCAGGTAACCTGGCCCTGAGCCATGTAGGGCTTTAAAGGTAACGACCAACACCTTAAATTGCAACCGGAGACTAATTGGTAGCCAATGCAGCTGGCGAAGGAGAGGTGTTACGTGGGTGTATCTTGGTACACCCACTACAGCTCGCGCAGCTGCATTCTGTACCAACTGGAGTCTCCGGATGCTCTTCGAGGGTAGCCCCATGTAGAGCGCATTACAGTAGTCTAGCCGTGAGGTGACAAGGGCATGAGTGACTGTGAGCAAGGCCTCCCTCTCCAAGTAAGGTCGCAATTGGTGCACAAGACGGATCTGTGCGAAGGTCCCCCTAGCCACAGCTGAAAGATGTTGATCCAATTTTAGCTGTGGATCTAGGAGGACACCCAAATTGCGAACCTGTTCTGAGGGATTCAATTTTTCTCCCCCAAGAACCAAGGAGGGACAGTCGACATAGTCCTTGGGAGGCAATATCCAGAGCCACTCAGTCTTGTCTGGGTTGAGCCTGAGTCTGTTCACTCCCATCCAGACCCTCACATCGTCCAGGCAGCGGCACATTACATCAACTGCTTCACTGAATTGACACGGGGTGGAGATGTACAACTGGGTATCATCAGCATACTGCTGATACCTCACCCCATGTCGTCGGATGATCTCACCCAGCGGTTTCATGTAAATGTTAAACAGGATGGGCGAGAGGACCGAGCCCTGTGGCACCCCGCAAACCAGGGGCCTAGGGGCCGACCTCTGTCCTCCTGTCAACACCGACTGCGTCCTGTCAGAGAGGTAGGAGGAGAACCACCGTAAAACAGTGCCTCCCACTCCCACCTCCCCAAGACGACGCAGAAGGATACCATGGTCAATGGTATCGAAAGCCGCTGAGAGGTCAAGTAACACCAGGATGGAGGAATAACCCCCATCCCGGGCTCGCCAGAGATCATCCATCAGCGCGACCAAAGCAGTCTCCATACTGTAGCCGCGCCTGAAACCCGATTGAAAGGGATCCAGATAATCAGTATCCTCCAATAGCCGCAGGAGTTGGAGCGACACTAATAATTTCTGAGGGAGGTATAGCCTTATTGTAAAAGCATCTGACCCTTTCACAGCGTAAGCCAAAAGAAACCTATTCAAGGTAAGTAAGTAGGGGTTTGCAGTCTAAGCTTCTTGAATAGTAGATCCGTGGGAAACCAGTTCTGAGTTTATTGGAGGAGGAAGAGAATAACATTTTGAATAAAACAATAGCAGCACAAAGGCAATGCAATCTTGTTACATTTATTTGTTGATATTTTCAGCAGCCGGGGACTAAAACAAGCCATCAGCAGAAATGCTTGGTGGAATACATGCTGGAAAATCTCGGGTAATAAAGACAGGCAAACACAGGCATTTTTAATACCCTTTTGTGAGTTGCTGCTGTCACTCTTCATTCTTTGCCTTTCTCCCCACCCCCCCCACCCCTTCTATATTTTTTCCTCCTTAGAGGAAAGTTGATCATTGCCTGTACCTTCACCTTCTTCTTTTACTCATGGGTGTCAGCCTTGTCAATCACCGTGCAATGATGCAGCTCATGAAAATGTGTCTCAGCGAGCAGCACGGTGACCTTCAGCTCTCTTTTTTGTTGTGACAAACGGGTTTCATTTTGCCAGCTGAAGAAATGAGCACTCCCCAATCCTCCCTTGCCTTCCCCAGCCAAAATAGATTCTGACTTCTAAAAAAGAAAAGGAGAGAGGAGGCTAAGAGTGAAGGTGCCCCCCTCCCAAATCCTGTAGCAGAGCTTTTCTCTAGCACAAGTTAAAAACCTACACAGCTTTCACTGAAGTTTGAACAAAAACACGTATGTGGCTATACAGTCTGCCTCTTTCAGTGGACCAGCTTTTCATCCTGACAACAAGAGGCACAGAAGTTGTAGGGAACACAGACTTCTCTTGTGAGCCTTTTCCTAGCTAACATTGTTTATTCAAGAGTGCGATGCCATCCCAGACACTGACCAACTAACAAGGCTTGTTGGAAAGCAGCACTTGACCCACAGACTTTCTGATTTTTATTATTTTACATATATCATTTATATAGCAATAGCAATAGCACTTAGACTTATATACCGCTTCATAGTGCTTTACAGCCCTCTCTAAGCGGTTTACAGAGTTCAGCATATTGCCCCCAACAATCCTCGTTTTACCCACCTCGGAAGGATGGAAGGCTGAGTCAACCTTGAGCCGGTGAGATTTGAACAGCTGAACTGCTGAACTAGCAGTAGTCTGCAGTGCTGCATTTAACCACTGCGCCACCTCGGCTCATATTAAGTGACTCTAGGTGGTGTACAAAGATTAAAAACACACACCAAACCACACACAATGTGTTTGTTTATTCCCTGTATTATTTATACAAATAACCCAAGGTGGCAAACATGACCAACACATCACCTCTGGTTTTCCCAAAACAACCTGTCAGGGGAGTTGGGCTGAGAGAGAGTGACTGGCCTAAGTTGGCTTTCACGCCTAGAGCAGGACTAGAACTCGTAGTTTCCTAGTTTCTCATGCCTTACCCATGAGGTTAACTTTACTAGGTGAACCACTTAACCATAAGACTTGGCACCCAAGCATCAACAGTAACCTCACTCAAAGAAGTGACCGAAATGTCTGGGGAAATGAGCAGGTCTTCAGGGCTGGGGCCATCCAAATTCCCAGAAGGATTTTTATTTAGTTAGTTTGTCAAACATGTACAAGAAAACAGGTATAAGTATAAACATGGACATGAACACAGGAAATGAGTACAAATAAATGGGGACAGAAGGACAGGGATGGTAGGCATGCTGGTGTGCTTATGCACACCCCCTTACAGACCTCTTAGGAATGGGGTGAGGTCCATGGTAGACAGTTTAAGGTTAAAGTTTTGGGGGTTTGGGGATTTAACAACAGAGTCAGGTAGTGCATTCCAGGCATTGACCACTCTGTTGCTGAAGTCGTATTTTCTGCAATCGAGTTTGGAGCAGTTTACCTTGAGTTTGTATCTATTGTTTGCCCGTGTATTATTGCGCTTGAAGCTGAAGTAGTCATTGGCAGGTAGGACATTGTAGCAGACAATTTTGTGTACTACTCTTAGGTCAGACTATAGGCGGCATAGTTCTAGGTTGTCCAAGCCCAAAATTTCAAGCCTGGTGGCATAAGCAGGGGTGAAATCCTGCCGGTTCGCCTGGGCCAGTCCTTCGGCATATAGCCGATGGAACTGGCGGCGGTCGCGGCGCGGAGCTTCTCCCCCCGGCTTTCCCGGCCCGGCTGAACACGCGCGCATGCACAGAGGGAAAAATAACCCGAATGGCGGCGGTCAGCCGGGCCGGGAAAGCGGGCGGGAGAAGCTCCGCGCCGCCACCGCCGCCAGTTCCATCTGCTATAAGCCGAAGGACTGGCCCAGGCGAACTGGGAGGATTTCACCCCTGGGCATAAGGTATTCTATTGTGAGCAGAGGAGTGGAGTACTCTTCTCGTGAAATACCTCTGGATTCGCTCAATTGTATTAATGTCCGATATACAGTGAGGATTCCAGGCAGATAAGCTGTATTCGAGAATTGGTCTGGCAAAGGTTTTGTATGCCCTAGTTTGCAGTACAATGTTACTGGAGAAGAAGCTTCACAAAATTAGGATGGGTGCTGCCACTGAGGTCCAGCAAGATGACATTGTTTGATATAAGGGATCCAGGGCATGCCTTCCATACTAGATTTAGTAGGCTAAGCAGAACAATGAGAAAAGGACATTACTGCAAGTAGCCTGGCCCTATGCTTTCGAGAGTTTCATTTTTAGTTTCATTAAAGCTTGGAGGGAGCCAGTGTAGCTTACAGTACAACAGTGTGAAATTAACATGTGTATCAAGAAATACCAAAATCTTCCTGCACCTCTTCAGGCAGGATCAACTGCAAATTCCAAGTACCCTTCCAGGCCATGTAGAGCATGAGACAGACAGAAGATGACTAAGACATGAGACATAAGAAAGACCACCCACTCCAGGAATGGGTGCAGTTGGTGCAAAACATGAACTTGAGCCAAGATTGTCCATGGCTGCCATCTGATCTTTGAACAGGATCAGTATCCAGAAGGACTCCCAAACTGGGGTACCAACTCTGATTAAGGAGTGTATCCCAAGCAGAGTTGCAGATGGAACCAGGGGCTCTTAAAACCCATAGCCATTCAGTCTTCCTGAGGATGAACTGAAGCATGTTCTCCCCCATTCAACCTCTCACGGCTCCAGGTACTGGGAAAAGACAGCATCACTTGATCAATCCAGCGTGGAGATGTACAACAAGGTATCATCAGCATATTGATGACACTGCACCCCATGCCAGCAGATGACTTCAACCAGTGTCTTTATGTAAATGTTAAAAATGAGCAGAGAGAGGGTAGAGTCCTGAGGCATCTCCCAAGGCAGAAGCCTTAGGCTCAGACTCTCTTCCTCCTGTACCAACAGAGGCTGGAACTGGACTCAGAAAGAGGAAAACTGCCATAACACGGGGGCCTCCAACTCCCTGAGTTGGCCCAGAAGTATACTATGACTGATGATATCAAAAGTTGCTGAGAAATCAGGAGGATCAGTATGGATGTAGTACCCCACCCCAAGCCCACTGAAGATTATCAACAAGCATAATCAATGCTGTTTCAGCACTGGTAGGGAAGGTAATATAATTAGGATAAATATTATCCAGATATTCTGATGATGGTCTCTTAAGAAATGCTTAGACGTTTTGTGTTCTTTTCCACTTTAGCTCCTGATCAGAAAAGGAAATTTACATTATTTTGGAAACTGATTTCCAGCTTTGACTAGAAATGTTTCTCTGGAAAGCCACATGCCTGGACAATGTGTTCATCCCTGCTTCACCTTGTTACCGTATTTTTTGGAGTATAAGACGCAGCCCCTAAAAAAGGCTGAAAATTTGGGTGTGTCTTATACTCGGAATGTAGCTTTTTCGAAGCTTTTTTCCCCAGCCCTAATGAGGTGCTAACGATCTTCCTGGCTCTTCCGGCTTGCAGGCTTGTTTTCATTGCTACTCCCTCCCAAAAAAAGTTTTTTCAGCCCTAACGAGGTGCTAATGATCTTCCCGGCTTGCAGGATTTTTTTCATTGCTACTCCCTACAAAGATTATTTTTTTCAGCCCTAACCAGGGGATAAAATAATGTGCTGAAGCTGACCAGACTAAGGATGCTAGCCAGATGAATACCTGGTAGGCAGATTTTTTCCCCTATTTTCCTCCCCCAAAACTAAGGTGCGTCTTATACTCCGGTGCGTCTTATACTCTGAAAAATACGGTAATTGTGAAGGACATACGGTATTTGCTTGTCTTGAAGGGCTAGTCTCTTGTCTTCCATTTGTTATTTCATTGCAATGTCTCTTCTTCTCTCATCCTATACCCGCAATATGACCTCCTTTTGGGGGGGGGGACCAGGAACAAGAATTCATTCTCTAGTGTCAGCTCTAAGAAAGACCCGTCTGAGAAACCAACATCATACAGGCCAGCAGTACTTTTAGTCTAACAGCTGAAGTGACAGAATCTTGCAAACCTGAACATATTTCCACCCTCCCTCCCACCCTTCATCTTTGTGCCAACTAGGGAGGGTCTTGTCTGAGACTTTTTCTCAAGTCATTTTCCTGCTCAAGGCTCAAGCTCTGCTTATCTGATTATTGCCTCAGATAGAGGTTCTTCCTCCTGTCTTCAAGGCCAGAGGTGGGATTCAGCCAGTTCAGGCCGGTGCGGGCAAACCAGTAGTAGTGACCCCACCTGCCCGCCCCAGCGCTATGCTGTCCTATTTAGCCACGTTTTCTGAGCTGCGTGCATGCGTGCAAACTGCGCGCATGAGCAAAGTGCATGTGCGGAAGGCCGCGCGCATGCATGGAAGGCGCACACATGCTCACATTTTCGGTGCTGGGCAAACCGGTAGGTAAATTATGTGAAGCCCACCTCTGTTCAAGGCCATTCACTCTTCCCTCTACATTTGTTCATAAAACTGTCATCAACCACCCTGAATTATATTTAAAAAATTTTTAATTAAATTTAAATTCGAATGTTGCAAGATATCATGCCGGAATGTCAGACGAGCCCCTATCCCCAGTTGACACAAAGATAAAGTGAAAAGAGAAGAGAAGCATGTTGCAAGATTCTGTCACTACAGCTGCTACAATAAAAGGAGTGCTGACCTGCATGAGGTTGGTTTCTTAGGCTGGTCTTTCGTAAGGCGGACACTAGAGAATGAATAGCAAACTGCTTTTGTATTGCTACCAAGAAAACAAAACAGATGTTCTCCATGAAGCCACAAGGAATCCATCTTAACCTATACTTTCAAGGAACTATGTGACGGTGTCTTTTGCTTTTGTGACTGTGACAGCATGGTTGTCTTCATTATCTCTTTCCTTCCGGTTTCTTCTACAGTAAATCTTTAGATGGCGGGCTTTATTTAGTGCTTGATTGTTCCTGGGGCTCTTCAGGAAAATACGTCAGCAAGATAATAAGCACAGCTGTCAGCAATAAAAGTAACATTGGGGTTTAATGCACAAATACTGTTTATCATGTAGCTGGTGACACAAGACTCAGAGGCAACTAATGCCTGACAGCTGAGATCCCGGCAAGCAAATAATGATAGCAAACTGAATATTTTATCAGTGCTTTTAACAATGATATAATCAGAACACTCTTTACAAAGGAAGGATTACTGCTAACCACCATCCCTACTTACTCTCTGCTTTCCACCCATCCATTTTTTTGATTATCATATTGACGTATTCTGATCCTTTTTCATTTTTCATTTTAGCAATAGCAATAGCACTTAGACTTATTTACCGCTTAACGGTGCTTTATACAGCCCTCTCTAAGCGGTTTATAGAGTCAGCATATTGCCCCAGCAATCTGGATCCTCATTTTACCAACCTCGGAAGAATGGAAGGCTGAGTCAACCCTCAGCTGGTGAGAATCGAACTGCCAAACTGCTGGGAGGCGGCAGTGAGCAGAAATAGCCTGCAGTAATGCATTCTAACCACTGTGCCACCATGGCTCTTGCTTTTATTCTTCTATTATTTTACTTCTGCTGTTTGCACTCCTTTCATTTTCTTCCTTTTTATCATTGTAAGCCACGCAGAGTAGCCCCACAGTGAGATAAATGGCGAATGAAATTTAAAAATAAATAAAATAAAACCAGTAGATTGTAACGTGGAATCAGTTGGAAATCAAGTAAGGCATACTACAGCCAGCACCCTGGAGTTCAAGTGGCATATAAAAATATTAATAATTATGGATATTTGCATACTGTTAAATTCTACTTCGCAAAGATGAGTATTTTTCCAAGTTTTCTGTTGCAATTAGCTGAGGTTAGGAACATGCATCTCTGTATGCCAAAAGCAAAGCAAGATTTAGAGGGTTTTCCACCAGAAAATCGAGTATAAAAATATTGTGTATGTACGTTTTAGAGTTCTTATGCATGATTAGATATGGACAAAGCTTCCTTTAGCTACATCTAAACCCTCTTTGACATTCACAAGCATTTTAAGAGCTGTTTTAAAAAACTCATCTGTTTTCTGCCGAGTTCCCTCTGTTAAAGCAACATTAGTGCATGGTTGTTGATGGGTCTCCTGGGAAATTGTGAAGATCTTTGGAAATTCAGCCATCCTCATATAAATAACAAAGCACCTAAGAACAAGGACCTGCTTTAATTCTTGCTAGACACAGAAAAACAATTGAGAGAATTGACCTTCACTGAGAAAATGTTCCCCTGAACAGAAGTCTAGCTCTGGATTCCTAATTTATTGCAGTCAACAAGCATTTTGTCAGGACTAGGGAATTAACATTTCAAAACAGCTACAGGGAACATTTTGTTTCATCAAGATCAGTGGGAGGTTGGCTTTGTATAAGAAGATTGCTTTCCTGCACCCACGAAGCAAGCAAACCTGTGGACTTAGTCACACAACTGCAGAATCTCCTAACATTCTGGTCTGGAAAATAACTTCCAGACTCAGGAAATGAACACAACTCAGGTAGTCCTTGACCTATGACCACAGTTGAGCCCAAAATGTATGTTGCTAAGTGAGACATTCGTTAAGTGAGTGTTGCCCCATCTCACGAGCTTTCTTGCCACCGTTGTTAAGCGAATCACCGCAGTTGTTAAGTTAGTAACATGGTTGTTAAGTGAATCTGGCTTCCCCATTGACTTTGTTTGTCGGAAAGTCGCAAAAACTGGGCGACATGACCCCGGGATACTGCAACTATCATAAATGCAAGTCATTTGCCAAGCTTCTGAATTTTGATCATGTGACCTTGAGGGTGCTGCAATGGTCATAAAAGTGTGAAAGTTGGTCGGAAGTCACCTTTTTACTTCTGTTCTGTTTGCATTCCTTTCATTTTCTTCCTTTTTGTTATTGTAAGCCACTCAGAGTAGCCCCACAGCGAGATAGATGGCAAATAAAATTTGAAAATAAATAAAATAAAATAAAACCATGTAACATGGAATCAGCTGGAAATCAAGTACGGCATACCACAGCTGGCACCCTGTAACTTGCCGTTGTAACTTTGAACGGTCACTAAATGAACTGTTGTAAGTTGAGGACAGCCTGTACTTATTCATACCTAAGTTGGGATTACTTTTCTTCTTCCATTTGGGCATTATACTGTTTGGGGGAAGAGTGGTACATCAGGCAACTGTTAAATGTAGGGCAGGAAAGCATACTCCCTGCAAGCAAGAAAATGTGTTTTTGACAGGAAAGAAGGTGGTAGCCTAGGGGCAATGTTCCCTCTAAGCTGTGCAGCTGCGCGGCCGCGCACTTGATATGAAAAGCAGCGCAGCAGTTTCCAACTACCGCCCGGAGTTTTCTTATGTCAGAGGGAACATTGATCACCAGCCGATCGGTGGGGGGTGGGGGGAGGAAAGGAGCCTTCAATGAAGAGAGGCAGAGGCTTTAACTCTGGCCTCCCCAGGCGAGCTCCGCTGCTAGGGAGAGGAGAGCGAGATCAAAGGCTGCTGCCCACCAGCTTACTCTTCATCCAGGGAGGCTGGTTTAGTCCCTCCAGAAAAGAAAACGCCGTGCAGCAGTTTCCAACTGCAGCGCAGTGATTTTCAATGTTAGAGGGAACATTGCCTAGGGGCCAAGTCAAATATGTAATAGCAATAGCACTTAGACTTATATATCACTTCACAGTGCTTTACAGCTCTCTCTAAGCGATCTACAGAGTCAACATATTGCCCCCAACAATCTAGGGCCTCATTTTGCCCACCTCAGAAGGATGGAAGGCTGAGTCAACCTTGAGCTTGGTGAGATTCGAACTGCCAAACTGCTGGCAGCTGGCAGTCAGCAGAAGTAGCCTGCAGCATTGCATTTTAACCACTGCACCACCACTGCTCTTATTATGCTGATCATTATGGCATCTGGCAAAAACACAGGACAAAACAGAATAGGCCAGTGTTTCCCAAAGTGTGGTACGCGTACCCCCAGGGGTACGGGAAGAGTTTGGTGGGGTACGCGTTGCACCGGAGTTTGATGGGGATCACGTGGGAATATCCACTGCACCGTGCTTAGCTGTGCCCACAGAACAAGGAAAGAAATAGGCACATATTGCAGTTTTTACATGGGAACTGGGGCCATCGTACATCGTATCGCAACTCATTATGGCGGGAACTTCTGCGCATCCTTCGCGCAGCTCAGGTTTGGCCATTTTTAAACTGCGGGAACATTAACAGTTGACATTGAGCCGCGGAGCCAGAGAATTGCAGTGTTATCTAACGGTTAGACAGTCTTAGATAACACTACAATTCTCCGGCGTTTAAACAGCTCTGCGGCTCAATGTCAACTGTTAATGTTCCCGCAGTTTAAAAATGGCCGAACCCGAGCTGCGCTGTGTCACGCTAGACAGTCTTGTGAGGCATGACACGGCGTGAATATACTGCAACTTACTTCTTTAATAGTTAGTTCTGAATGACTTCCGATGGCGCCACGAGCCTCGCTGGATGCTCTTTATGGGTGCCCGATCCCAGGCTCTGTAAAAGCCTCCAGATAAGCCACATCAGCTGTCTGGCGGCTTGGAAACTCCCATCCTGGGCAAAGGGAGGGGAGAAGAGCAGATGGGCAGAGGTAGAGCTCCCCTAACACCCCAGAAGAAGTTCTGGGGTGCGAAGGGTGAGGGCTCCCTTGAAGCCTGTCATCAGCTCCCGAACTGGAATGCCTCCGCTTATTTTTAGCGGAGCAAGAAGCCGCGACCATCTCTGCTGGTAACAAATGGATTTTATTATTCTAAACAATGTAGCAGACGGAACATACCAGGAGAATCTAACAGCAAGTATTTTTACTTAACTCCAGTGTTGTCTTTTGGATTTTCTGGAAGCAACAAAGTAGCTAAAGATGGCGCTTGGAATTTCAAAGGGCGTGGAGAAAGTGAAAGCTACTGAAAGCTTGTGAGAGTTCTGTTTCTTAATAGACGCTTGTAAGAAATCTCTCTTATTTTCTACTCTTTACTTTGATGGACTTTGCTTTTGGTTTTTTAATAAATATATAAGAATTAATACAAATTGAAGATGTCTTTAAAACTGGCAAAGACTGTTCCTTTTAAAGGAATAGAAAAAGTTGAAAATCTCTCTCTGCAAGATTTTGTCCCCCCAACACAGATTTTTATGTTTGAGAAGTGGCAGCAAGCCATGAAAGAAATGCAGAAGGAAATTGCTTTAGCAATTAATAAAAAAATTAAAGAAATCAATGGAAAAATTACTGAAATTAATGGAAAAATACAAGCTGTTTCAGAAGAGTTTTCATCTCAGACTCAACAAACCAGAGATAATGTGGAATCTGCACTTAAAACTGTGGTATCTAATATGGAATTATTGAAACAGGATGTGGCTGATATTTGGGATATGAACTTTGGGTGAAAAAGTAACTGAGATGCAGAAAAAAATTGAAGGAACTGAGGCAGAATTAACGATGGTTCAATATAAAGAAGATTAAAATAGACTGTGAAGGATATATTTCAATTTAATTTTTTTTTGTTTAATTAATAGTATAAGGAGTTAAGATTTTATGATATTTGGAAGCTAATAATTTGTTAGTATATAGTAGTTTTATATTTGTGTAGACTATATTATACCCTGTGTATGTTCTGGGAAGTCTAGGGAGGGGGGAGGGGGAGATGGGGGGAGGGAGGGGGGGGAAGAAAACAATTAAAAATGCTTGTACTTTGTACGTATAAAACTTTTTCAATAAAAAAAATAGTTAGTTCCGGGCGCCTGTTATCGTGCTTTAGTAAGTTCCACTGATTTTGATTATTTTTATAAAATACAATTTTTATCCCTAACAAAGATTATGGATTGTTGGTTGAAATCTGGAATTACTAAACCGAAAGAAAGTAATGATTCTAGTAGCAATCATTAGAAAAAATAAATATATTTTGATTTTTATTAAAGCATATGTTTTTATGAGGAGTACTCAGCATTACAAAAATTATAGAAGGGTACACATATGTCAAAAGTTTGGGAAACACTGGAATAGGTGATTGTCACCTCCTTTCAGGACACAGCAATTGCCATAGAAAAACAGAACAGTCATAGGCAACAGCAGAGCTGTTTTCCGTGGTTCACTGCTTATCACTCACCATTTGCCAACATTAAGGTCACAGAAGCAACATTTCCTATTTGTTGCCTTGGAGGAACTGTGATTGTGTGCTATTGTCAAATGTAACCTTTATAAAAGAAGGAAAAACTATTTTTCAGTAAAGCTTTATTTATGGCAATACGGGTAATTTATCAAGAACGAAAGAAAAGCCTTTGGCTGCAAAAGATAAAGTTCCCAATCTTAGATTCACTCACTCTTACTGTAGGTCAATCAAGGTCCCGTAGCCCTCATTCCAAGTTTTCTAGTGGGGGCTGCCTAAGACTTTCATAAGGTTGAGTCCTGAATATGCAGTCCATTGTTCCTCTCCAAATTCAGCCAGCACAATGAAATTCATTTCAAGGAATCCATCTTGTCTCTGTCTAAGCTTTGTAGTTGGGAAAGACACATATGCATATATGAATTTCTACTTCACAAAGATGAGTATTTTTCCAAGTTTTCTGTTGAAATCAGCTGAAGTTAGAAGCAAACAGTTGTCCTAGACTGGGCTGAGCTAATACTAGGCCCATCTGTAAAACTTGCTCTCAGTCTCTCTCAGTTCCACATTTTCAAATAGCCTCAAGGAGGTAAGATAAACACTTTTAATTGCAGAGAATTAGAAATTCATACATACGATGAAGTTCTACACATGTCCCAAGAATAAAGTGACCAGATTTTTTTTTCTTCAAGCGGGACACCATTGACGGGGGTGGGTTTCTCCATTTGAGTTTTGCCCTCTGCGCATGCGCAGAACGCTGCGCATGCGCAGAGGGCAAAACAGCAAATGTCGGCGTCCAGGTGAGGTGGGGGGGGAGGGGGGAGGGGGGAGGCGGGAGGGCGCTTGGATGCCTGCAGCTCGCGACAGGTAAGCTGCCTCCTTTCCCCGTCTCCCGCCTCCCGTTCGTTGCTTGCCAGCCCGGCCGAAGGGAAGGCGGGAGGCGAGGAAAGGCCTCCCAAAAGGAGGGGAGGCTTCGGGAGCCCGCCTCCCTTTCGGCCCGAAAGGGAGGCGGGCTCCCGAAGCCTCCCCTCCTTTCGGGAGGCCTTCCTCGCCTCCCGCCTTCCCTTCGGCCGGGCTGGCTCGCCTCCCCTCCTTTCGGGACGCCTTTCCTCACCTCCCGCCTTCCCTTCAGCTGGGCTGGCAAGCAACGAACGGGAGGCGGGAGACGGGGAAAGGAGGCAGCCGGCAGCTTACCTGCTCCAAGCATCCAAGCGCCGCGGTCTCCCGGTCGCCCGCCCGGCCCCAGGGCAACGGCGGCAGCTAGGCGACGGGGGAAGAAAGGGGAGGGGGACGAGGAAGGGCTGTTTGCGCCGCTCATAAACTCAAAGCGGCGACGGCTCCTCATCCCTCACCCCTCCCAACGGCAGCGGCGCCTCCGAGGGCGGGGCTAGGGATGGGGCGGGGGAAGGAGAGGAGGAGCAGCCTCCCTTCCCCCTCCCCCCAGCTTCCAGCCGCCGCCGGAGGAGTCAACAACGTGGGACGCCCGCCCGCCGCCAACGCCGCCCACAGCTGGCCCGAGCTGAGAGGCCTGCTGCCTTTCAGGCCGATTTTTTGAAAGAATGCCCTAGTCGGGCATTGTTTTAAAAAATCGGGACTTTTTAAGAGGGCGGGCGGGACGCGGAACAAATGATGAAAAAGCGGGTGTGTCCCGCCAAAATCGGGACGTCTGGTCACCTTACCCAAGAAATACGAAGCCTACCTATATATGTGTGTGACCTTGATATATATGTCTGTTCTAGGGCTGAAATCCTGGAGCTCTCAAGCCAGGGATGTCTGGCTATTTTTTTCTTGGCCTTGAAAATAATCTTCCATTTATTCCCTAGTTTACAAATCTCTGTTTCTGGCATGAAAATCTTTCACATCACCAACTTCAACCCTTGAACTGTTTCTCCCTCTTTCTGTTTCTTCTATGCAGCCATAAGGCCTTTCCATCTATGCCAGACACTGCAATAGTTCTCCCCCACAATCAGTTCTCTCTCACTTGGAGTCAGAACAGTGGCGGGTTGCCATCTTACAAGTGCCGGTGCACTGTGCACGCATCTCCAAGTTTTGGACACGCTTGCTCGCTATGCACGTGCACCCCCTCGCACGATTTTGCTTCTGTGCATGCGCGGAAGCAAAATCACGCCAAAATCTTGTGAGGGGACACACGCGCGCGAGAGAGATTTTGGAGTGATTTTGCTTCCGCGCATGCGCAGAGGCAAAATCTCGCTGAAATTTTGCACGCGCACACGTCCCCTTACAAGATTTTGGTGCGATTTTGCTTCCGCACATGCGCAGAAGCAAAATCGACCAAAAATTAATGGAAAAAAATGGCGATGCACGCGGTGGACCGACAGAGAGGGCTCCGGAGCGGTTGCGCAATTGGCCGCTGTGCACCAGACCCACCTCTGAGTCAGAACACATATTCAAGGGAAATGGATTTCCAGGACCAGAAGAGGCATAGATGAAAATAAAACATTATTTATTTGATTTATACAGCTGCCCAATTCAGCACATGAGAGACCATGGATTGTCCTCAACAATATTGTAATCATCTACTCTATTTAGTTTGCATAATGCTGATTTCTATTTAAATGCTTGTACCGGTATGTATGTATCTGGAAACAAAGAGAGAGATTCATACATACTCCTTACTTAGTGGTTCATTTCTGTGCTTCATGAACTATCATGAAGCCTTTGTGATTTGGTGGCAATCTAGGGATTAAAGTATCTGTTCACTTTGGGGGAAAAAATAGATGTACTTCATTTGTTTACACTTGTTTCTTAAAATCCCTTTTTAATCATTTTAAAACAAAGCCCCTTCATGTTCTGCACAGAATTAAAAACTGCACAGATCCCACACTTTACAGTTACGTTTTCAGAAGAAACAAAGTACATCAATGGGAACAGCTGGATATCCCCATAGGTATGAAGGATGCCAGATCAGGCAAACACTATCTTAACACAACCTTTTTTTGCCCCTTTTTAGTCACTTCCAAAGCTGGTAGGAATAAAGCATCGTTTCAAACACTGTCACCATTTACAAAGAAAGTCTAACAGCCGTGAAGGGTATATCTTATCATATCATGTCAGGCTGGAATATATAAAAAGAAGGAAGTTTACTGGAAGGTGTAAGTTTGGGTGGGGAGGAGGACTTGGGGTTTTGTATGTGTGTGTCAGAGGTGGATTCCTCCCGGTTCGGACTGGTTCGCCCAAACCGGTAGTGATCCACTGGTGATGTCACAATGATATCACAGAACTAGTTCGGTCGGTGCCGGTCCGTGGGCGCCACCATTTTTTTAAAAAATGTTTTGAATTTATTTTTATTTATTTTTTATTTATTTATTTGAATTTTTTTTCTTCTGAGCATGCGCAGAAGCTGAGTTTCTAACACTGTGCCATGTGGTCTCCATCTTGCTTTTGCCTTTTTAAAAAAAATTACTTTTTTCGGATTTTTTGGCACTGCGCATGCACGCCCACGCGGCACGGGAGGAAGCGAACTGGCAGCGAGGTATGTTAGAACCCACCCCTGGTGTGTGTGTGTGTGTGTGTGTGTGTGTGTGTGTGTGTGTGTGTGTGTGTGTGTGTGTTTCTATTTTTTACACTTTTAAAAGCACAGTTCAGAAATTTCCCAAACTGCAGCAAATCCAAGATGCAAGATGGGGAAAGAAATATGTCAAGTATTTCATATCCTTCAAACATTAAAAAAAAATCTTTCCAAATCTCTTTTCAAGTGCTTTCCAGGATTGTCACTCTCAAGGCTAGAATTGCTTAAAAATGTTCATCAAAACATTTGGTCAGTGGAAAATTGCTTTTTCTTTTGGCATAAAGCAATTTTTTACAGGATAGTGCCACGAAAGAAACAGAGAAAGTACATATGCCGGTCTGTATTTTTTTTCCTTTGATCTTGCTCCTTTCTCTTTTGTATTGTTTCAAGAAAATTTGAAAAGAAAGAAAAAAAAGTAGCAACAAAAACTTCTACAATATTTTGCAGCTATATCCACAAAGGATTAACATAACGGTAACAAGATGCAATGTTGAACAGTTTAGAAATGTTTGACAAAACTCTTGGCAGGCTTAATTAGATTGGTTCTAGTGTTCCAGCCTAGAATATTCCTGAAAGAACACAAGTAGATTGCCATAGATAATGCTGCAACATGCCTCTTTAGATCAAAAAGTTTTTGGAAGCTTCAACAGGTGCAAAATATGGCTGCCTAGGTGGTTATATGTGCTCCTAGAAGGACTCATGTTTTTTTTCCAAAAAGTTTTTTATTTTCTTTTAATATTCTTCACATAAAACATCCATACATATACCATGATACTTTAACAACGATTTATTCTAATTTCCTCCCACATCCAATATTACTACTAGATTGCCCATCTATCCTACATATTTTATCTAATCACTCCCTTTCCTCTATCTAGAAGGACTAATGTTGCATCTCTGCCCTGCAAACTGCCCTAGTTGTCAGTTTGCTTGCGGGTCCAATTCAAGGTGCTGGTTTTGACTTTTAAGTCCCTACATGGCATGGGGATAGGTTATCTTGTTTTTTAAAGATTTTTTTATTTTTCCACCAATTTTACATAAACATCCATACATATAACATAATATCAAAACATACATAATTATACATTTCTGTCCAAAATGCCATAAACAAATATCCTAAATTTGCACCTTTTTGACTTTTATCTCCTGTCTGTTTTCCTTCTATATTTCATACTACTCCCCTCCCTCTATCTCCCTCTCTTCCCTCTACCTTCTTTCTCCCTCTTTCCCTCTTTCCTACTTCTCTCCTCCCTCTCTCCCCTTCCTTTCTACTTCCTCTTCCTCCCTCTTGTCCTTCCCTGAGTACATCTAATCATAATCCATTTTATAGTTAATAGACGAGCAATTCAAAACCCTGACTTCATTCCAGCATCAGTGCTACTCTTAAACTTATATCTTTTCCTTTATCCATATATATATATATATATATATATATATATATATATATATATATATATATATATATATATATATATATATATATATATATATATATATATATATATATATATATATATATATATATATATATATATATATATATATATATATATATATATATATATATATAATATTATATTCTTCTAGGTCCGTGATGGCGAACCTATGGCACGCATGCCACAGGTGGCACGCGGAGCCATATCTGCCGGCACGCAAGCCTTTGCCCTAGCTGAGCTCCAGTGCACATGTGGGCGCTGGCCAGCTGATTTTTGGCTCACACGGAGGCTCTGGGAGGGCATTTTTGGCCTCTGGAGGGCCTCCAGGGGGCAGGGGAGAGTGTTTTCACCCTCCCCAGGCTCCAAGAATGCCTCTGGACCCTGGGGAGGGTGAAAAATGGGCCTACCAGGCCCACCGGAAGTTAGGAAACGGGGAGCGTGGGGTGTCGCTCGTGCATGCACAGGGGGCGTGGCACATGGGAGCATTGAATTATGGGTGTGGGCACAGGCACATGCATGATAGCGCCCGTGCGCACGCTTTCGGCACCCAAGGAAAAAAAGGTTCACCATCACTGTTCTAGGTATATCTACTGGTATTCTAATGCTGCCTCCTTACCTCCTATTTTTGTCGCCTGGGTCTACCACCTTTAATTTTCAATTTTCTTCCAAATTAATCGCTATAGCTTATCTTCCAGACATATTCATTATCTCTTGTACCTCTTAATTTTAGGCCGTACTCCTCCCTTTCCTCTATTTTTTTTTATTCTATCATTTTTAAATGCCCTAAATTTCTGATCTCTTTTACCATTTCATAACTCCCTTTCAACTTTATTACTCAATTTTTTTATTTTAACTCATTCTCCATATTTAAAAAAATTCTAATCTTATCACTACACTTCCATCCATTGGTTAATACCATTACCAATTTCCCAATATACAATAATAAAGAAAAAAAGAACCACATATTATCTAAAATCTCTACAACAAAAAATCCAATTTATAAATTATATAATCTTATATAAAGACCTTTAAAAATGATAATCATACAGATTTTATAACATTCCAACAATTTCAATAATTATCTAAATCCTTTTCAACATTAAATCAAATTTATAAGTTATACAAATCTTATATAAAAACAAATCTCATAAAGAAAAATAGTAATTATTCAAATTTTATAACCTTCCAACATTTGACCTACTATAGTCTAATTTATTTCCCTTCTTTTCTTTATTCTTTTTTTCACTTTCATCATCAAAATTTAATTCAAACCATCATGCACCAATCTAATATAGAATTATTAACTTATAAAAAAATCTTTTAACAAGATAATTATGCTAATTAATTATTTACACTTATACACAACTACAAGTGTTGACACGATTGAATGTAAAATAATAATTCTAAAAATTTTATAACATTCTACCATCAATCTTATATAAGAACTTTATACCCTACTTAATTATGCACAATTATCTAAACCAGGGGTTGCCAAACCGTGGCGCATGTGCCAAATGTGGTGCATTGGATGATTACAAGTGGCACATTGCATCCTTGTGCCTACTTATTTTTTTTAAATAGGTGTCATAACTGAATCCATCTTAATATTTTCAACACCAAAGTGATCTCAGTTCAATTCGTACAGCCTTCGGTAATGTTCAACTTCTCAGTGTCTGAAACTTAGAATGGAACTTGTGAGATGTTACTGAAACTTAGAATGGAACTTGTGAGATGCGGGTTTACAAACGTACGAATATTTTTATCGAATGAGCGGTGAGCGTTCGATATGGTCAGTCAGTTCTGAGTGAGCCATCGTGGCGTGGAGTTTGAAGCAGTGTTTTATTGAGTGTACTAACGTGGTTTTGGTATTGAGAGTGATTGAAAGACAGATTCAAGATTAAATATATATTACGTTTGTCAAGAGTGCCACTACTTTTTCTTGATGCGAACATAGAATTCAAATTCCACATAATTGATATTCTGTGTGATACGACGTATGTACTTGTGATCTATTTGTTCTTTTTCACTTTTTTTGTTTTATACTTTTCTATGCTTAAATTCTTGTTAACCATTACAGTGCAAAAGAAAATTGAATTGCGTGATTGAGTTATTCCTTTTCCTCCCTTAAGCAAAGCAGATCCTATCCCTATCCCTATTTTACAACCCCAAATGTAAAAGTAAGAAGGTAAAAAATGTGCTTGAGTTGTATGGCGCATCTGAACTCATCTGTGAAAAAATTGGCGCATGGTATGCTTAAGGTTGGCCACCACTGATCTAAACCCTTTTCCTTTCTATTAACCTTCCCCTTTTCATTCATTCTCTTTTGGTCTCTCAAAAATTCCACTTCTTGTAGGTTTTTCCCTTCCAACCCCTTCTCTTAACTTTTTCTTTTTCTTTCTTTTATTTTTATGCCAATAACTTCTTTTTCCCCAAATTTCTTTTCTTCCTTTTGAGTATATTATTTGTGTAATTCTGCTTTCAATTCCTCCTAGTCTCTTCTCCCTATTACCCCCCTTATTTTTAATTGCTTCTTTTGATACCAATGCTCCCCTCTTACTCTTTTCTTATCACTGTAAATCCCAGTGTAATAAGCAATCTGTTTTTTATTTTCAATCCCTTTTTCATCTGTGTAATCTCCTTGTACTTCATTTTCTTCATTTTCGTTTTCCACCATTATAAATTCTAAGTGTTCTTTATGATCCAGCTTCATTTCTATTTTCTTTTCATCTCTGATTTCCAAAAGGCAAGTTTTTATATCTTCATAGATGTATTTTAACATCTCAGTCAATTCGTCATAGATACACGCCTCCATATTGTCAAGTTCACAATTCACAAAGTTCACAGATTTTTTTACTTGCAGATTAAATCCATATAATCTCTTTGTATTTCAGTCCAATCCAATCAAAATCCTCTTATCTTCTATCACCAAAACAATGCACCATCAAACACAATAGCACAACACACACTGCTTTCAAGTCCTTTCAAGCTCCTTTCAAGCTCCTAGTTCTCTTCTTATGACCAAGGTGTCCAGCTGTCAGCAAAGTCTAGCCTTCCATAGTCTGTTGCAATATTTTCTTTTAACCAGCAGATGGCATTGCCAGTTTCCCAATATAACAAAACAACTCTTTCACAAATGTCTCCAAAGTATTTTAAATCCACTTAGCACTTATAAGATATTTTCTTCAAATTCTTTATTCTTTTTCAGTCTCTTTAACTTCCACCAAGTCCAATTATAAAGACATCCTCAAATTTGGGCTTTTAAATTTGTTCCTTTAACTCTCTCTATGGTATTTCCAATTGCCAGATAGCCGCTCACTCCAATTTAGAGTTTCTTTTGTCTCCTTTTAAGTTTTAAATTTCTTCTTTTTATCATTAAATCGGCCAAACACTCGCCCAGCTTCAGTACTTCTTCACCTCTCTCCAGCACAAATGCTTAAATCTTGTCACCCAGGCAATCCACCATCTCTCCATTTCAATCATTCTGATCGTGGCTGTCCCAGCTAATGGCGACAGAGTCATCTTCCACAGCTGCTGGCTGAGAGGCTAGTGCCGGTTCCCTGGGGGGTTTCCAAGCCCCCCAGACCACCGACTGGTGCCTCTCTTCTTCAACGCCTATCCAGGGCGAATCTGACATGGTTCCAATTTGGTTCCAGGTCTCCAAACAGCTGGGATTCGGGGTTTTCCCGCGGAGTACGGGAGACACCCGTAGCGCTGCGATGTTGGCCACGCCCTCTGCCAGGGGCCAGGTTATCTGAGGGATCACCTGTCTTTGATGAACTTGCCCATCCCATTAGATATGGCAGAATATTGTGGGTCCTATCTGTAAAGGAGTTTCATCGGACAGAAGCTCAGCGGCAAGCCTTTTCTGCAATGGCAGATGCCTTCTAGAACATCATCCTCTGAAGGTTACCAACCTTTGTGAACTTTCAGAAAGCCCTTAAAACTTCTATTTAAGGGGATCCCTTGAAATAGGGAACCTGAGCAGTGACTGCATTGTATGCGATATCGTCTCTCTTGTGATCTTGCTTTATTTATATTCCTTACTTTAGCTGGTTGTATAGAATGTCTTAATGGCTTGCTTTATTGTACACCATCCAGAATCACTTTGTGTGAGATGCGTGGCCATATACATTTGACAAATAGATAGATAGATAGATAGATAGATAGATAGATAGATAGATAGATAGATAGATAGATAGATAGATAGATGGATGATAGATAGATAGATAGATAGATAGATAGATAGATAGATAGATAGATAGATAGATAGATAGATAGATAGATGATAGATAGATGATAGATAATAAAAAATATTTTTTTAAAAACTTACCAATAGTAGTTGAATAAAAATGCCCTTTTAATCTTGCCACTTCAGAAAAATATCATGCTTGTATTAGGATGTTTGCTAACACCCAGCAATTGGCTTAAGGTTTAGTTCAGGTACATTATACTTGAAGCATATTTTAATAGATCTTCAAGCTCATTAATATCTTAGTTGAAAATGAATCGCCATCCAAGCATACTTAAATGGAAAACTAAAACTTCTCAAGAAATATTTTTGTAAGGAAAGAAGTTTCAAGATTTAAAATAAACTCCCCCCCCCAAAAAAATAATCTCCATCTTCACCACTTTCCTATAGCAGTTCTCAGTCTCCAATCTTTTCCCCAAACAGACCCAGAATGGCTCAAAAGATGCACATCAGTAGAGTCCAAGCTAGCATCACAATTGTTTCTGTGTGTATTTGCAGTAGCAGTAGCTGGAAAAGAAACATTTTCAAAAAGAAACAGGAGCTTTTGTGCTATAATCATTGATAACAATGAGCCTACCTCTGACACCCTATTCAAGAATTATTATTTTTTTCCTGCTCCTGCAGAAATGTAGAGAAATTGTCCAGAGAAGACTAACATTCACCTCCTTCTATCACCTCTCTCTGCCCTCCTGGAATATTGCAGGTGAAAAGTCCAGTCCAGAGATTTAGAACTCATCGGTTTTATCATCACTTTTTATTTTATTCTATCACAGGAAACATGGTTGAGGGAGCTGCTAAAGCTGGATGGATATTATACAATTTCATTGGATGTGGTTGCTTCCCCATTTGGAGCGCACCCAAATGAAAGGATGGCAACACTCGACTGTACCAGATTGGAAAGCATTTTAACATTAAGCTTGACACATTTAGCCATGTAGCAATATCAATCCTAGTTAGGCTTAAGCACTGTTCCATTTTGCTGATAGATGTATACTTACCTCCTACAAAGACCCAGTCACAATATAGAGACACACAGCAAGGTCATGTGATTGGAAGCAAACTCTACCCAAGTATTGGTTGCCTTAGCAGGAGATTTTTTTTTTTACTCAAGCTGAAGTTTGAGTAAAGGGACAATCTGACCCTTTATTTAAAATATCATAGCCATCCACCAGAAAATTATCCCCCCCCCCATTGGACCAATGCCAATCTCAAGATGGGAAATGTAATTTTAAAGGAGGGGGAGGGGGAGGCTATCTTTGGAACTATAGACAAGTTCAGTTACATACCTCCTACTCAACAATGCTCCTTCAGAGGAAGAATTATAAAAGCTGAATTCCTATTAAAAAGAGAGATGATACATGAAACCTGGGCACCGATAGCAGCAACCAGTGCAAAAGAGTCTGCTAATTTTGGGACAACTGAAAACCTACTCCTCTCCTCTGGAATGTCACATCTCAACAACAATCTTGAAACATCTTTTCAAGCCTTATGTGGAGGGGAGCAGTGGTGAAATCATTTTTTTTTTACTATTGGTTCTGTGGGCGTGGCTTGGTGAGCATGGCAGGGGAAGGATACTGCAAAATCCCCATTCCCTCCCCACTCCTGGGGGAAGGATATTGCAAAATCTCCATTCCCACCCCACTCTGGGGCCAGTCAGAGGTGGTATTTGCCGGTTCTCCGAACTACTCAAAATTTCCGCTACCGATTCTCCGAACTACTCAAAATTTTCGCTACCGATTCTCCGAACTACTCAAAATTTCCACTACCAGTTCTCCAAACTACTCAAAATTTCTGCTACTGGTTCTCCAGAACCTGTCAGAACCTGCTGGATTTCACCCCTGGAGGGAGAACTCACAAGATGTGAGAATGATTTAGGAGTGGCTTCTAGTTTCATCTGCTAAATTTATTAGGCAATTAAAATTTAGAAAAGTCCCAAGTCTACACTTAAAAGTTCCCTGAATTGATATAAACCCACTTGGAGTGGTGGACTTCTGTATTGGCTTTACTTTTTTTATTTCTATTAATAATGCAGCCTCCATTCCTAAAGCCTGGGGCATAGCCACAATCAACCCTATTTGCAAGAAGGAAAAGGAAGATGACCCAGCCACATAACTGTCCTTTGAGCCTGTCTAATAAAACATATCATAGACAACTTTATTTTAGACTGCCTGGAAGAAGAGATCTTTCTAGCAGAGGAGCAAGAAGCATCTCAAGCAGATTGCTATATATTTGATCAAAGTTGATTCTCTCCAATTTCATTAAAAATGTACTCAGCCATCTAAATCAGCCCTGCTTGAAGATCTCAGACAGGACTTTGATTCTATTGCTAGCCCCAAAAGTGCTTTTTCAAAAGGCAACTGGATTTTCTTTGTTTTTCCTTGAAGACTGTCATGCCCCAGCATATAACCTTTATATACTGTTGTTGCTCTCTAGCCCCATCTAGTGGCGGGAGGGACAAATATGCCCCAACATATGATCTTTATATATTGTTGTTGCTCTCTTTCCCCATCTAGTGGCCCGAGAGACAAATACCAAATACCATTGTTTGAAGCTGACCCCATCCCTTTACCCATCAGCCCGCACTCTCAAAACAAGTGTACGCTGGGAAGCCAGACTCCATTTCCTTTAACATTTGGAGAAGGCAGAAGCACAAAGAAGAATCCATCTTAATCTATGGCACATGGTCATCCAAGGACAAACCCACATCCCACACACAGAGCATCGGTGGTGAGATTTAAATTGCTTGTATTTATTAATTGTTATATTCAGCAGTAACTTAATACTGTCTACCTTGTATTTTGGTTCTCATTGTATGTATCCTATTTTCCCCAGTTTCACCATATCCTGTTCTTTCAATAAAGCATTCACACGGTCTATTTTATTGGAGGATAGGTGGGTTTAGCTGCATGTCGAGCCGCACACAGACTAATGTGTACTGAGGACAGAACAAAGACGTTTTCCTTCTCATCCAGAAGCTTCTTCACTTCTGATGGTTGATAACCTAAACCAGGAAGAGTTTCATTCCTCCAAACTGGCTAAGAGATCTATAGTTATATTGCTATATGCGGAGCACAGTAGGTCTTAGAAGAGCTGTGGGTCCATTTTTGTAGGGAATGCTTTTAGAAGTTAACTATAAGAAAACAGGTCCTACGTTTTGTGAAGGGCTTCAAAAAATTCCTCTGAGCTCTTTAAGGACAGAAGGACAGAAAATTGAACAAGTCTCTTGTTTTAAGTACTTGGGTCTCATGCTATCTTAGACATAATCATATTGCACAGCTTGTTCTGAATGTTCTTATTCCTTCCCTAAATGCTCTTTTTATTCTCTTCAGGGGAGTCCAGTACATACCAGCTGCTCTGAAACTTTTTGAAGCCAAGATGCTGGTACAGTTCCTCTATGAAGCACAGTTAAATCCAGGCGTCAACTATGAGAAGCTGGAGAGAGTTCAAACTAGCTTCCTAAGAAAGTGATTCTAGTTACTCAAAAGGGCACCTAATGTTGCCCTACGTTTGTAAGCAGAACTCACAAACCTCAAAACAAGGGCATGTATATGGCTGTTCTGATACCGGCGAAAAGCTCATTTTCAGTCTCATGGTCTGATGCATCTTATTACCCTGTTAGATAAATATTATTTCTTTCTGAAACTCTAAATAAATGACAGGTTACAAAAATTGGGCTTTTCAAGTGTGATGCTGATGTTGCTGGGACAGAAATCAGGCAATGGTAGCTCTTTCAAAAAGATGCCTTGATATGGAATTGCAAACAGAATATAGCAAAATGTCACTTAGCCTTCAATTGGAGCGCAAGAAATTATACCAGCATTATATGTAGTCCAGCTTCCAAACAATAAATTTTGGAGGGCCTTTACATTATTGCGATTTAATATCTTACCATCAGCAGTGTTGAAGGGCAAATATCTCAAAATCCCCAATACTGAAAGATTTTGCCCTTAGAAAGATATAATTACAGTACGGAAGGATTATATCCTTCCGTACTGTAATTTTTACCATGACACCTGCAATGAGTTACTAACACCTCTTCTTAGTCCATTTCCAGTTCAGGCAAACAGATTCTACATACAGCTTCTTTTAATAAATAATAAAGATCCCCAAATAACATTTGCTGTTACAGAGTTTGTATTTGTAAACTGTAGAATTCATGTCTATGGAGATTATAATAATAATTTATTGTCATTGTACGTATATACACAATACACCCTTACAATGAAATTCACATAACGCTTCAAGACCAGTCCCAACACACATAGCAATCCCCACCCGCCACGAATTCCCCACCCTGAACCACTCAAACATCCATACAACAGACCAAGTAATACTATCCAACAGCTCACTGATGGTGACCCTTCAATTGATTGACTCAGATTCTCAATCATCCAGGTCATGGTTGTCCCAAAGGGCAACTGGACTTTCTTGGTTTCTTCTTTGAAAATATTTTGCTTCTCATCCAAGAAGCTTCTTCGATTCTGTAGAATTCTGTAGAATTCATGTGTTATTGAAAAGTAGACTAAGCACAATTACAGGCCTTTTTACCATTCATGCTACATTGTATTTTGTATTATGTACTGTATTGTCTTTTAGGCAGTCTAGATCTGTGATTAATTGAATTCCTAGACAAGTAGGTAGGTCAATAGATGACTAAATGATTGATTGATCATACAGTCTACCACCACCTTTGCTTTCTGAGATGTGAAATCTCCCAGATTTTTGTGGAGTCTTAAGAATTTTTTGTTGGATGAAAAAGGTGTTTACTTGCAGAAGCTTAAGACACATATTTTGCCCTTTCAAACTCCAATCCCTCTCCTCCAAATGGGATTGAGCTTTCATGGGGAACCTCACTATTTTCATGGGAAAGAATCCAGGCCAATAATTTTGATCCTGCTTCTGTTTTGGTTTGTTTTCTTAATGAGCAAGAAGGAGTTTTGACATTAACAAACTATTTTATTTTCTGTCATAGCATTCTCTACAGATAAAAGGAAAAGCTGCAGTTTTTAAATTTAATTTTAATATTTTTAAGTTTAAGAGAATAGTTTAAAAGTCTCTCACCCCACTTTGGATCCTATATAAAGATACATACATGTACTAATTTAATACGAGAAATAGAAGAATTTGGCAAGGTGGCAGGACTTAAAATAAACAAGGATAAAACAAAGATAATAACTAAAAACCTTACTGATAGCCAGAAAAAAGAACTTGAGAAGAAATTGGAAATACAGATAACTAAAAAGGTTAAATATCTTGGAATTTC
Organism: Diadophis punctatus similis; assembly: GCA_023053685.1. NCBI lineage: Eukaryota > Metazoa > Chordata > Lepidosauria > Squamata > Dipsadidae > Diadophis > Diadophis punctatus. The sequence continues at coordinate 937,485 of JALIGW010000034.1, forward strand.
GTTGACGGCAAAATGCTCCTCAATAAAAGAAGATAACCATAATAAACTGCTTCATCAAATAAAAAAAGATTTGGATACTTGGGGGAAATTGCAACTATCATTAATTGGAAGAATTGCCACAATCAAAATTAATGTATTACCAAAAATTTTATATCTATTTCAAACAATACCGATTAAATTAGGTAAGAAATTCTTTGAGGAGCTGAATAAAGTAACAACTAAATTTGTTTGGCTAGGGAAGAAACCTCGAATAAAATTAAAACTAAGACGGTAGAAGGAAAGGCGGTTTTGGACTCCCAGACTGGGAGCTATATTATCAAGCAGCGGCCATGACATGGATAAAGGACTGGATAAATTTAAACAACAAAAGGATACTGACATTAGAAGGGCACGATTTGCAACTAGGATCGCATGGATTTATTTGGGAAGGGAAAAGTAAAGTACATATCTACTTTCAGAGACACCAAGTGAAAGAAGCCGAAGAGACAGCGCTCTTGACCGGCATGACAAAACCCCAAAGGCGCATGGAACGCTGTTACCTTCCCACCAAAGTGGTCCCTATTTTTCTACTTGAATTTTTAAGTGCTTTCGAACTGCTAGGTTGGCAGAAGCTGAGGCAAGTAACGGGAGCTCACCCCTATTATACGGCACTAGGGATTTGAACCGCTGAACTGCCGACCTTTCGATCGACAAGCTCAGCGTCTTAGCCACTGAGCCACAGCGTCCCTATCTTGAAGGTAGGATGTAGCAATTAAAAAGCCTTGCCTTGATCAGGAAGATATCTAAAGGTCCGCCCCTACTATTCTATCCCTAGATAAAGGTAATTGAAAAGGCCTCACAAATGGCCTCACCGATCCAGATTCATTAGGATGGAAATGATTCTGGACTTATTTCAATCGGGATTTCAGCTGAGCTAGAGAACTGCTTTACACGCTTGGAGGTATGATCTACACCGGATAGTAGATGAGGAAGTATAACCCTGCATTTCTCGGTGGCTTTTGTTGTCATCAGCTATGATATTATTCTAGGTTGTGTATGCCAGCCCTATGAGGCAGACCAGGTGAAGAAATCAACTTCACAGAGGACTAAGAACTAATTTAATTTAGATCACCAATAAACATTATATTATATCTGAATTTATTAGCCACCGAACTCTGGGGACACTGCAACAATCTTCCTTGTCTGAAAAACTGTAACAAAACATACATTTTGAGAGTTTATGCGATCTTCATATTACAGAATGGTCAATCTCCATGATCAATGCTTCCATTCAAAAGCACACAAGTAGAGATGGACAGCAACTATTATGAATTATTTTGCTGATTAAACTAAAAAAAAGGGAGAGCAAGTAGGAATCAAACAAAATGGACATTGCTACCAGGTTATACCCTCATTTTATTATACCCATATTATACCATTTTATTATACCCTCCAAAGAAACCCTACCATTAATATTATCAGGGGAGTGAAGCAAGGTTGTGAAATAAAATATACGTTCCTGCTAATGTATCTTTAAAAAAACAATCAAAAACTTGTTTTTATTGCTCTAAAGTGCTTTCTTTGTATTTTGCTAATAAGAGACTAGATTTGGCCATTTGAGTTCATTAGCCTGCAAGTTCATCATTAGCCTGCTTTTGAAGCTGCTTAAATTCTAAGCTACAGCAATTAAAAATCCCTTGCTGTATCTGATATTTTGCTTCACAGAAAATTATTTGCTGCACATAATCTGACTTGTAGCTTGGCTTTAAGAGGCATTAATGTAATGTAATTAAACATTTCAAAGATAATGATCAGGTAACAGATTGGGACTTGCTGAAGCTAATTTTTGTCCAAAGTGAAAGTTAGCAGTGGAGTCACTTTCTGACCTCTGATAGCTAGAAAATCAGAGGGTAATAACTCTCAATGATTTTGTTTTTTTGAGTGAGTTGTTAGGTGAATGGGAGTGCTGTAAGGGATATCCTTAAGGGATCTGATTTTTGTGAATTCCTATCAAAAGTTAACTCTTCCACTTTAATAAAATTAAAAGCCCATGAGAAAAAAAAAGTACCTGCTCAAGAAAAGAAACTGAACAGTATGTTCTCAGAGGTCAATATGACATGATCTTATTGGTCTTTCGTACAGCTGGAAAAACCTGGGGTAGGTTGTATGATCTATTCTCTGGTGGTGTTTTTCTGTTTGCTGGAAATCTGGAATTTTTGGTGCTCTCTGACCTTGGCTGTTTTCTGGCAGACGTTTTATTACCCAACTAAGTAACATCATCAGTGCCAGAAGATAGTGGGGTTTGGTCTCTGTTTATATACAAGCAGAGGTGGGTTGCTCCCGGTTTGGACCACTTCTATAGAACCGGTAGCGGGAATTTCCCTCCGCTTGCCAAACCGGGAGCGATCGCCAGTTGGCCACGCCCCCAAACTGGCTCTAATGGTGGCACCAGAAATTGTTTTTTGCTTCTGCGCATGTGCAGAAGTTTGGTTTTTGGCATTGCGCATGCGCGCCCGCGCAGCAGGAAGCAAACCGGCAGCGAGGTAAGTTAGAACCCACCCCTGTATACAAGTGACACTTATATAATAATGAGAGAGCAAATCCCACTCCCTTCTAGCACTGATGATGTTGTTGCCTAGTTGTGTATTGAAATGTCTGTAAGAAAACAGCCAAGCTCAGAGAGCACTCAGGACTTCATGGTTCAACCCTGAGCTGCAAGTATTCACTTCTGTTGGAAATATGTTTATGTTACTTATCCTCCATGATGCTTGACATATACTGTATTTGCTGTTGATTATGTTTGTTGGTTTTTATTTATTCATACACACAGTTTTCATCCTACTATGTAAACCCCCTAGAGCAGTGGCTCCCAATGTGTGGCCCATGCCCCGCAGGGGGGCAATTTGATTTTTAATGGGGGCAATTGGAACCTTGTTTAAACCAAGTTAATGGCCTTTTAGGCTTCCTCCACATGAGTAGGAGTTCACTTTTTGAATAGTAAGAATTATATGTCATGGGGGGGATCAGGATTTTAGAGATGCTTAGGTGGGGCATGGCCAAAAAAAAGGTTGGGAACCACTGCCCTAGAGGTCGTTTTATGATTGAGGTGATATAAAAGCTGATCAAAAGATAATCTCCATAATTCGAGAACCAGCAAGTATATTTTATATAGGTACAGCCAAAACTTTCCCCAATACAATGCCCGGCTGGTTCTCAAGTCCCTCTTCCACCAGAGTGCCTAATATTATCTATTAGGCATATCATTCTGGGAAAATATAAAGTTTGTTTGCAACCCAGAATTTAATTAACTCAGAGGAGACATTTAACAAAATTCTGATAATGTACGAATGCTATTCCACAAGCTAGATTTTGGACATCAAACTGATGATGTGTCCATCCTCAATCAAACACATATTTCTGAAAAGAGTAGAATAAAAAATGAATGTGCTTCATGAAGATCTTATTACACTACTAATACTCTCATTATCCTGGGAATGTACAACCAGTCAATCAATACATTGCATGTTGCCGGGCTGGTAAGGCAAGGGTTGTGATAGTTGAAGGAGGCTTTCCAAATCCTGCAGCTTCAGATCGTACCCCACTTTGCAGAGTATAGTACAATTTTTTCCATATTTACACAAAGGCAGTTGAAGGAATAAGTATGTAGAGAACAGACTGATTTGGGTCTAGGACAAGTCACCACAGCCTACTCGCCCTGATCAACTTGCTGCAGGACAACTTACTGTGGCCAACTAATAGCAGGACAACTCGCCTGGGACAATTCAATGCGGGATAACTCAAGAGAGGAACAAGTGAATTGCAACGGGTCTTGTCTTGCTTTAGGTTTGAATCTTCTCAAGTTAGAAATCCTCAGTTAGAGAGGAGGCCTCAGTTAGAAGGCCTCAGTTAGAGAGGAGGCCTCAGTTAGAAGGCCTCAGTTAGAGAGGAGGCCTCAGTTAGAAGGCCTCAGTTAGAGAGGAGGCCTCAGTTAGAAGGCCTCAGTTAGAGAAGAGGCCTCAGTTAGAAGGCCTCAGTTAGAGAGGAGGCCTCAGTTAGAAGGCCTCAGTTAGAGAGGAGGCCTCAGTTAGAAGGCCTCAGTTAGAGAGGAGGCCTCAGTTAGAAGGCCTCAGTTAGAGAAGAGGCCTCAGTTAGAAGGCCTCAGTTAGAGGCTGGGATAAGCTGCAATTCTGCTTGTCCCTCTCTTGACGTTGAATTGTCCTTGTGGCAAGTTGTCCCATGATGAGTTGGCTGTCTAAGTTGTCTAAGCCCAAAATTTCAAGTCTGGTGGAATAAGGTATTCTGTTGTGAGCAGAGGAGTGGAGGACTCTTCTTGTGAAATATTTCTGGACTCTCTCAATTGTATTAATGTCCGATATGCAGTGCGGGTTCCAGACAGGTGAGCTGTATTCGAAGATTGGTCTGGCAAATGTTTTGTATGCTCTGGTTAGCAGTATAATATTGCCAGAGAAGAAGCTATGCAAGATTAGGTTGACAACTCTTAGTGCCTTTTTGGCAATGTTGTTACAGTGGGCTCTGGCACTTAGGTCATTAGATATGAGTTCTCCAAGGTCCTTTACAGAGTGAGGGTCGTCTACATGATCGGGTCCTCCAAGTTTACATTTTGTGTTCGGATTCTTTTTGCCAATGTGTAAGACAGAGCATTTGTTGTTTGAGATTTGTAGTTGCCAGTAGTTATCAGACCATTGTGATTAGTACTTTCCTGTTGCTGATTGCTGTGTGACAATGTGTGCCTAAATTTCATCTTGTTTTATTCAATGTAGAGAGGATTAGTAGAGAGGGTCCAACATTGCATTTTGTTTCGAAGTTTAATTAAAGATCTGTAAGGAAATTTGTCAGATGCAACAGGCGTGTGCTTTATAAACTTTATGAAATAGAAAAGAGATTGGTGTTGGTGTTTATTTTCACTTTTAAAAAGCGTAACAGCTAAGTGCTTTGAAGAGTAGAAACTTATTTCCCAATAGTCTTGGCTAGAGATTGTTCATTCATTTGAAAATCTAATTTATAAGGCAAACCAACTGACAATGACTCTGCAAAATGAGTTCATCGGATGAACTTCATCCCACCCTGGATCCACCATGAATCCATCTCAAGAAATAACCATATTCACGCCCCCAGGGAGTGAATTAAAAAAAAACCTCAGGTCAGTCACCAAGTATATTCTAAAGCAGGGGTGTCAAACTGGATTTCTTCGAGGGCTGGATCAGCATTGTAGTTGTCCTCTGCGGACTGGCCGAGGGTAGGGGAGATGGGACGGACAGCAGACGGGATGGACGGCAGATGGGATGGACAGCCTCCTGCAGCATTCTCCTGGCCAAAATGGGGCACGGGTGTGTGTGCAGCCCTCCCGTGCCCCATTTTCACTGGCAGAATGCTGCAGGAGGCCTTCCAGGCCGAAAATGGGGCACGGGGCCCATGCACGCCCCCCATCCCCCATTTTCGCTAGCAGAGGCACCGTGGGCCAGTCTTTTGCTATTTCTAGGGTGGCCCCGCGGACCAGATCTAAGAACACCTCTGTTCTAAAGCATGCTCAAGATTTCCCTATCTATATTATTATTATTTATACATGCCACTTTTTTGCATGTGTCTAAGACTATGTATGAGCCTTTGTCCCCTTGCTTTGGAATAAACCTTCCAATAAGAGAACTTAAATTTAAATATATATTAAGATTATACTAATTATATGGATATATGAATTACAGTATATCTTAAGAATTTAATTTTCCAAATACTGATTGAATAAAAGCCTGTAAAAAGGATCTGCAGATTATTTGTATAAGGCTGTTTCATTTTTATGGATAAGCAACACAAATGTGACCTGTGAAAGTAGCTGAGTATTGCTAAAGGATCATCAGTCTGACTTTGGTGCCAAACCAAACCTGAACCCATTTATAGCTTTCTGATTAATATTGTTCGGCAACAATTACAATAACTTGCAAGGAGTTCCTGATTACCTTTTTCTATTAGATGAGTTGGTACATATAAATTACTTAATAGCCTCCAGCATTTCCCCCTCCCCCCACCCCCAGGCCTTTGATACTCAGAGTATTCTTCTGCGAGAGATTATGGACTTGTTAGGAGATCAGTTATGGATATTGCATTATACACTAGGAGGGGCTATTTATAAGAAATTGGATCTTGTTATCTGACTCTGAATGGAAAGCCGGTGCATGTCTGGCATGGCAGATCGCATAGCATAGCAGAGTAATGACAGTTCTCTGGTGCTTTAGCTGTTGCTGAACAGAGCTTGTAGCTTCCTCATCATTAATCATGTTGGCTGGGGCTGCTGAGAACATCTTCACACTGTAGCACAACATAAGATTCCAGGTCACACTTCCCCAGTTATCATTTCACAAACAATCTAAGCATGCTATGTCTCGCTGAAGTCCAAATACCCCTATCAATATTTAGTAAGTATTTTCTTTTTAAAAATCATGATACTAGGGAATGGGGAGTACTGCAAAAGTTCCTTGCCAGATAAACATAGTCCTATTGAATGTCTGTCTGTCTGTCTGTCTGTCATCTATCATCTATCATCTATCAATCTAACATCTAACATCTGTCTGTCTCTGTCTGTCTGTCTATCATCTCTCTCTCTCTCTCTCTCTCTCTCTCTCTCTCTCTCTCTCTCTCTCTCTCTCTCTCTCTCTCTCTCTCTCTCTCTCTCTATCTATCTATCTATCTATCTATCTCTATCGTCTGTCTGTTTGTCTATCTACCTACCTACCTACCTACCTATCTATCTATCTATCCAGTGGTGAAATCCAATTTTTTTTATTACCGGTTCTGTGGGCGTGGCTTGGTGGGCGTGGTGTGGTGTGGTGTGGCTTGGTGGGCATGGCAGGGGAAGGATACTGCAAAATTTCCATTCCCACCCCACTCTAGGGGAATGATACTGCAAAATCTCCATTCGCACCCCACCCTGGGGCCAGCCAGAGATGGTATTTGCCGGTTCTCTGAACTACTCAAAATTTCTGCTACCATTCTCCAAGCTACTCAAAATTTCTGTTACCAATTCTCCCGAACCTGTCAGAACCTGCTGGATTTCATCTCTCTCTCTCTCTCTCTCTCTCTCTCTCTCTCTCTCTCTCTCTCTCTCTCTCTCTATCTATCTATCTATCTATCTATCTATCTTTCTATCTCTATCTCTATCTCTATCTATCTGTATCTGTCTATCTCTGAATTGGGGGGGGGATGAAGCGACAGATCAATTCTAGTAGTGTATATCTAGTTCTATTGATGATTAAACCTGTGTCCTTTATCTTTGTGATTATTGGTGTGTTATTAACTTTTTTCTGTTATTTATACCCTAAGCTGGATGGGACTAAAATTCTCTTTTCAATTAAAAATGGATTTCTTCATCATCTTGATATTTCCCTATAGAGTAGATATGTAGGAAGCAAGCTACATTCACTTGATTGAAATGTGTTCATACGGGGTGGGGGGAGGTCTATTTTGGCTGTTTATAGCCTGTGCTTATTTTTTACTAAATCTTTCCTATATATATCTACTCATAAATCAGTCCTATTGAGTTCAGGTGACTTTTCCCCAATTGGATGGGTATAAGAATGCAATACCTTTGAATAGATGTTCATCCCAGAATTATGCTCTTATAACTCTGTATATTAAACTGGTGGGAGCTTTATTGAACCGGGGAACTTCCAATTAAAATGTAGAGATCAGACACACTGATACATTGCCACACTGTGAAGCCAGAACAATAAAATCATTCTGTCTCAGAATATACAGCCATTCAGCATTTCAGACTTCCAAGGTGTCATGATCTGAAGTTCAGAGAGTCGATTGTTTACTGTGAAATGCCACATTTGCATATGACAAGCACGTTCTTTTATTTTTATTTTTTAAAAAAATCCATGCAAATACTTTCACAGATGTCGATGTAAATAGCAAAATGCAATATGTACATATGTACACTGGGGAGGAGGAGGTTTCAGCACATGGATCAATAGAGAGTCTACTTATGCATTCTGAATTGTCCATTTTCATTTGGGGAAATGGCTCCTTTTATTTATTTCTTACAGATATACACCCTTTCATTAAGGGCCTTGGAAAGTCATTTAAGTATCATATCCATTTTGTGACAGGCTAGAATAGAAAATGTAATTGTTTAAACTACTTGTGGCAACTCAAAACTTTAAAAATCTGTTCCTTGTAAGGCTGGGCTTTTTAGAATCCCAGTGCCTGGCTAGCCAAGGAATTCTGGGAGTTGAAGTCCTCAGGTCATAAAGGGGTCATAGTTGCACACTCCTGGTGTACCTGTAGATTTTAAGTTAAATTTAAATTTACCGACAAAGAAATAAAGGGAAACTAATATAGCCATTTCAAGCTTTTTAGCTCTCATCAGCTAGCCATACCCTTCTGGGATTCAAACCCAAGCCACTTGCATATTAGGCAGATGTATTAACCTCTAGGCCATGGGCTCTTCTTGCTTTGTCAGCTGTACCAGGGAGAGATTAAGTGTTTTTCCAGTGAGACCGTTCTATCAGGGCAACCTGGTCTACCCAAATATGGAACGGAGCATACTGCTTCTGCTTTAGATCTTAAGGCCTCCCAGCTCTGGAGATTTTCCATCTTTAACTCTTCTTCAATCGGAAGATTGGTACCAGTTTGGGTGTCGCCCTGGACTCACAGCTCCTGCTGCAAGAACAGGTGGCAGCCATGGTTAAGGAAGTTTTTGCACTGGTTCATCTTTATCTGCACCAATTGAGGCCTTATGGTGGCGAGTCACTCCTTAGACATCTTCTCTTGGGCTGCTGTATTGTACTCTACATGGGGCTGCTCTTGAAGAATTCTCAGAAGCTGCAACTGGTCCAGGAAGCAACAGCGTAGGTAGTTTGGGGCATTTCTCATTGTGCTCATATAATTGAGCTCTGTGAACTACACTGGCTCTCAGTAGGCTTCCAAGGATGCTGCTTATCACTTGTAAAGCATACGTCCATCTGAGATTTTAAAAATGGAACTCAAATTTCATGATTCTTCCCACAATCCTCTGTGCCCAGAAAGTCTTATACCTTCATTTATTTGGTAAAAGATGGCATAACCTACAAGAAGAGAAATAGATAGTTTGCCCTTTGCCTTCCTCCCGAGTTTGGCAGAAGGCAAAGCAATCCAAGAAGAGGATAGATTTAAAGGGTACAATGGCATAGTAGGACTGAACCTTAGGCAGAGGGATAGAGCTCCACAGGGCTGTATTTTCAGGTCTTAGGGGACCGAAATGACTTCTTGGAGTAGCAGTTTAAAGAGAATAGTAGCAAACAAAATTGCATTGATACTTGAGTTGACCTGGCTTCATTAGACTAGGTTCTAACATGACTAATGTTAATTGCCCCTATATATATGGACTTACTTACTTACTTACTTATTACTTAAGAGCCGAGGTGGTGCAGTGGTTAAAGTGCAGCACTGCAGTTCAGCAGTTCAGCTGTTTACCGGCTCAAGGTTGACTCAGCCTTCCATCCTTCTGAGGTCAGTAAAATGAGGACCCAGATTGTTGGGGGCAATATGCTGAACTCTGTAAACCGCTTAGAGAGGGCTGTAAAGCACTATGAAGCGGTATATAAGTCTAAGTGCTATTTCCTTCCTTCCTCGCTCCCTCCCCTCCTGTACTTAATTACAGAGGTAATGTGCATGATTAAATCTACCTAAGATTTGAAATTGTCATTTGTAACATGTGATGGAAAAGTACAAAGGGTACAAAGAATGGAAACAGGATAATACTGTACACTGGCAGAAAGAGCATTGGGAAAACTTTGTGCAATTTTTAAAAATAATAAAGACCTCTGTGGGGGAGATCCAAAAGGTCAACTATGTGACTTCAGCCCTTTTCTTTTTTGATGTGTGTCTCATGTACAGGTAGTCCTCCAGTTACAACAGTTAAGTTAGTAACCATTTGAAGCTACAACGGCACCATAAAAAGTGACCTATGACCATTTTTCACACATATGATCACTGCAGCATCCATTTTGCGATCAAAATTCAGATAGAGGACTATCTGTATTCCTCTAAAAACAGGCAGGATTTAGACCCATAGTCCATCCATGGTCATGACCTCAAGATGCCTTTGTTTTCTCCTCCTATGCACAGTACTGGGTGCTTACTGTACTTTTTGATGGTGGGCTTTTATGACCCCCCACCTCCAATTCCTCTGACTTTGCCACATCGTTAGAGAGAACATACATGTACAAATGAAACTAACATGTCAAACCTATGAATTGTGTGAATGCCCACTACCATGCTCAACTCTGTAAAGGCTGGGTTTTAGAATGCTGCATTATGGAGAGAGAGAGAAACTAACAAACATCCTGAATTCTAACTATTAGCATGTGAGCTGATTTCCTGGTTTGGAGCTTTGAAAATAAAAGGCAATAGAGATCTTTATCAGCTTTGCTTAGCCGAATACGGCAGAAAGGTAGAAATTTGTAAAAAGCAGTGGTAATGTCAGCACATAAGTAGGCTTGCTGTGTCTTTATGCACTACAACAGTGGTGGGATTCAAATTTTTTACTACCGGTTCTGTGGGCGTGGCTTGGTGGGTGTGGTGTGGCTTGGTGGGTGTGGCTTGGTGGGTGTGGCAGGGGAAGGATATTGCAAAATCTCCATTCCCTCCCCACTCCAGGGGAAGGATACTGCAAAATCCCCATTTCCTCCTGATCAGTTGGGACTCAGGAGGCAAAGAATAGATGGGGGCGGAGCCAGTCAGAGGTGGTATTTACCGGTTCTCCGAACTACTCAACATTTCCGCTACCGGTTCTACAGAACTGGTCAGAACATGCTGAAACCCACCTCTGCACTACATTGATAAGCGTATGGAAAAGTATCAAGCTATCTGGGTTCTAGTCCACCTAGAGTCAGAGGTATAATCAATAGCCATATCTTTGTTTTAAAAAGCTTTTAGAAATGTGAGAGTGGAGCAATCTGCTTTTTCCTTCAAACCTTTGCATATATTGTAAATTTAAAAACTATCAGCATTCTGAAGTAAAGTTTGCTTTAATGAAAATATTGCCTTCTCTCTCTCTCTCTCTCTCTCTCTCTCTCTCTCTCTCTCTCTCTCTCTCTCTCTCTCTCTCTCTCTCTCTCTCTCTCTCTCTCTCTCTCTCTCTCTCTCTCCTCTCGAAATGGGAAATAGAGCTTTTACGTATCTGACAATGACATTTACCATTGTCTTGTTCTTTGATGGCTAGTTTCCATGTCTATTACTGTATTTCTAAATTTCAAGCAAGGGGGAGTATGAATTCACCCGATAAAGCATCTCTATTTTCCCCAAAGGTTAAAACAGGCTGTATTTTCTTCCTCTGCATTAGGCTATTAAATTAAGGGGGATGAGGGGAAAATAAGGAGAGAAGTGCAATTTCTTGTCTTGAAAAATCCACTGTAAGTTTATAAGTGGACTTCATCAGTTTGGTTCATCCCCACACATTTCCAAAATCTTGGGGGGGGGGATCACATCAAGTGTTCTATGCAACCTGAAAGTGGCACTTGACTTGGTAAAGTCAATGTACTGAGATACTGTATTTTTACCCTCACCCAGTTAGTTGATATTGTTCAGAAGCAGCTCTTATTCTGCATTATATAAGAACTGAAGAAGATGCTTAATGTACAGTTTTGGCTATTGTTCATCTAGCCCATTTTTTGTTCATTTGGATGGCCAGTGATTTGCAAATTGAACTAATAGTTCAGGATAGTCACTTGCAAATCATGCACAGTACTCTATAACATTTTCTTGCAAGATGTATCTCGTCTTTTCTCATCTTCTCCTCTTTCCTACTGTCTTCTCCTATTGGTTTCTTATGGCTTATCAATTGTTATTTGTAACTTATGACTAATGATTGTAACTATGATTTATGACCTATGACCCATTACTTGCTGTTTATATGTACACTGTGAGCTTAGGCACTAGAGACAAATTCCTTGTGTGTCCAATCACACTTGGCCAATAAAGAATTATGTTCTGTTTTGTACTGTACTGTTCTGTTCTGTTCTGTTCTGTTCTAATTTATACCTTATGGCAAATCTCCACTGATGCACCCTACCACCTAATATCTCATTACTCAGTGATTTACTGTTCGAAAGGTGAAGACTCCGTCAGATGGGAATTATTTGATGTTATATCTGATAACAGATGTTTGTCTCTAGAATGTTTCAGTTGATTATCATGTCACACATGGAATCCATCAGTAGATGTTACAGTTACCAAGAAATATGAGTAAATCAAGGGACATCCTTCACTTTAGGCTGAATAGATCCAGAGATGAAATGTCCACTCAGCACATGAAGTTCACTAAAACGACAAGATAGTCCAGGACTAAACTTTTTCACTAGGGTGCTCAGATACTGAAAGCAACAGCATATCATATGTCTTCTTAAAGTCCCTACAATAAAGCTCATAATTACTACAGATAGTAATAACAACCAGCATTGATCATAGAAGAACTAACAAAATATTTTATTTTGCATTCTTTCATGCATTTGAAGTGGCCCCATAGAAATATGTGTGCTTAGTTGTTAGACCCTACTAATGTAAGTTGCTATCCTAGTTATCTAACACTGTGGAGAGCATTAGTATCAGATTCAATACTTAATTAATTAGTAATAAATTCAAACTTAATGTAAACCGCTCCAAACTCGACTGCAAAAAATACGACTTCAGCAACAGAGTGATCAATGCCTGGAATGCACTACCTGACTCTGTGGTTTCTTCCCCAAAAACTTTACCCTTAGACTGTCTACAGTTGACCTCACCCCATTCCTAAGAGGTCTGTAAGGGGCGTGCATAAGCGCACCACTGTGCCTACCATCCCTGTCCTTCTGTCCTATTGTCCTCTTTTATCGGTACTTTTTACTTATGTTATGTTTATACAAACAACTACTGTACTGTACATGCTTGACAAAATGAATGAATGAATGAATGAATGAATGAATGAATGAATGAACGAACAAACAAACAAACAAACAAACAAACAAACAAACAAACAAACAAAAAATAAAATAAAAAAATAAAAAATAAATTAAAAAATTGATCTATTTCCGTTAAAACCATATGATTGGTTCCTTAGCAAACCCAGCATCCTCTCTCTGAGAACTGATAGTGCCAGTAATGATCATTTTCACTTTTGCAAGACAATGTTATGGAATGGCAGCAGAAAGTGGTGTGGATAAGCAACCCAGCTGCAATTGGAAATTTCTCAAAGTGCAAGGAATCAGATTGTCAGCTTGAACAGCCAAGGCTTATGTTACTGTAGAGCAACGGTTCCAAGCCTTTTTAATGCCGCAACTCGTGCCCCGCCCCCACAACCCCACCGCGACCCACCCTGCCACCGCCATTTGGGTTCTTTTACCCTCTGTGCATGCGCAAAGCGTTCTGCACATGTGCAGAGGGTAAAAGAACCCAAATGGCGGCATCCAGGCGGGTGGGGGAAGCGGGCAAGGGAAGCCCGGTGCCACGACGGCCACCGGCTCCATCGGCTCTGCGACGACCAACAGGCAAGAGCGAACCGGGAGCATTTCGGGGCTCGAAACGCTCCCACAGGCAACACACAAAGCGAGCGGAGACCTCGCCCGGATCTGGAGACTTCGCCCGGACGCCACCATTTGGGTTCTTTTACCCTCTGCGCATGCGCAGAACGCTTTGCGCATGCGCAGAGGGTAAAAGAACCCAAATGGCGGCGGCAGGGTGGGTCATGGTGGGGGCACGGGTTGTGGGGTGCCCCCACCATGACCCATATTGATATGGCCAGGCTTGTGGCAGTGGGGGGGAGCTGAGGATGCCAGGGCGACCCCTGAGAAATGGTCATTCGACCCCCAAAGGGGTTGTGACCCCCAGGTTGGGAACCGCTGCTGTAGAGCAAACCAGAAAATAAACCACTCTATGTCAAACTCCCTGTCTGCGGGCCGGATGCATCACACGCTGGCCACACCCATGCCTGGTTTAGCGAAGCGGGGAAATGTCCCGATATGTCAAGTGACACCGCTGTGACGACATGAGTTTGACACCTCTGTTCTAGTGACACTTTCAATCCTTTTTCATTAAAATGCATGCTCAGATTTGCATCTAAATATATATGTTAGAATCAATGCAATGCAGCAGACAGCATGTGCTTGGGAGTACACTTCGATGCATACCAAATTTCCTGCAACATTGGATTTATAAATAAAGTGAAATGTTTTTTACAGTTTGTTATTTTTTTTATTAAAAAGTACAAATATATATTGTTGTGATCATTTAACTTATCCAATAGCTCTAAACCTAACATGAACGAGAAGCAAACCACAAAGATATATAATATTTGAATTACTGCATAGTAACATGGAAATAAATTCATTTTGTAATAAAGTCCTTTCAAATATAGTAATGTACCTTTGCTTTTGAAGTGTCAACATGTATAGAAATGAGTAGAAATTCTATAAATCTGCTTTCCTAGTCTGCCTCCCATCCCTCCTGCTTATTCACAGCAAAAGTAACTACCTTTTGGAAATTATTTATATTGATCACAGAAAGTCATTAAGATGTCCAATTCCTTGATTCTTCCAATAAGGCAACATATCCTAAGGCTTAGCAAGATACTATCCCTGAAATCCACAAGTTACGATTTCTTATTGAAAGCTGCCAGAGGGAAAGTCTTAAATAAAACAACTTATTGAAGAGTAGCTATTATTAAAGGCTAGCTAATAATAGTGTAGCCAAACAGTGCTTCACATCAAAGAAATATGAAATGAACTTGTCATCTAAGGGATTCTTTTGGCATTTTAAAGCTGTACACTTTGATCTAATTGACTGTGCATTTCCCACTTTAATTGTTGCTTCTTTCTCTTTAGCTTAGATGAAGACATCATCTGAAGAAACCCAACTGTGAAGAATCTAGTTCACATTTCTCTCAAACGTGGCCATTTTAAGAAGTGCAGACTTCTACTCCCAGAATTCCCCAGCCAACAAATACTGGGAATTGAAATCAACACTTTTTAAAATGGCCAAGGCTGAGAAACACTACCCAGGGGTGGCCAAACTATGGTTCTTTGAGGACCTGTGGACTTCAACTCCCAGAATTCCTGAACTAGCCATGCATGCATGGCTGGCTCAGGAATTCTGGGAGTTGAAGTCCACAGGTCCTCAAAGAACCATAGTTTGGCCACCCTTACACTACACTAAGATAAGCAATCCCTGAGAAGATGAGGTAATCACAGAAATCATCCATGCTCCAGTGATGAATGGATCTGGAGTTTAGGGCTTCTACCTGTGTTGGAGCAGGCCCTAAAAACTCAGCTAGGTCCATTCTTCTCTTCTTTAAGAAGTCTTATAATTTTTGCTTTTGGGGGGGGGGGGGTATTTTATTGGATATTTCTGGAGAGTGACTATGGATGAAACAGATCTTGAGAGGCATTTGATTGACCACTTGGTTGGGCCAACTTTAAACCATTCCCTTTAAACTTCTCCAGATGACATAGCTCATGAGGTAATATTTTTATTCTTTACAGTATAATGCCTTCTATCTTCATTCTACTCTTTATAGGTATCCTTCTGTTATATGCTCTTTGAATCCAACTATGCTCTAGATACACCCTTTACTAAGCTAAGCAAAAAAAGGAGCAAAAAGCAAAAAATAAAGAGCGGCGAAGAGCAAAGTATTAATTGGCACCACTTAGATCTGATCTATCATGATTTCATGGGCAATAAAAACATTTGTTCCTTAAGTTGGAGAACACTCCTGAAAATACTATGGATAGCCAAGAAAACAAACAAATGGATCATTTTTAAAAATTCAACCTAGAGTTCTTACTCAGGGCACTAATGACCAGTTTCCAATTATCCTAGATTGGATACATGGTGGCTCTAATATTGGGAAAGGTGAAAGGAAAGTGAAGAGGATGACCAGCAGCAAATTGGATGGATCTAATTACAGTACCTATGGGTGCACCAATGGAATAGCTGAAGGAGCGGGTTAGGAACAGATTATCTATGTAGTCACTAAGAGTCAATACTGACTTGATGGCACATATTCACTCGATTAATAATTATTCCTTGGGAAAGGAACTGAAAATGATATGGCACATCCTGCTTTGAACAAGTTTAATAAACTCTCTCTTCCCATGACTGAATTCCTGTAAGAGAGCTTTCTCACTAGTAATTCATAGCATTACCAACTACCGGTATTTTAGGGTATAGATCACTAATGCACTATGTGATGGTTGGGTGACATTGTAAAAAAAGCTAGTGTGGAAATATTCCACGTTGGGAAGAAAACCAGTCTAAGAATATCGAAGCAGATTAAAGAATTCTGAGCAGGAGGTGGGTAGTGGGACTGCAACATCTGCCTTTTCCCCACATTCTCTTCCGCCTCTGATAGGAATCAAGGTCGGACATGCATGGAGGCTGACTCTGGTTTTTGTGTCTAATGGAAATCAAATAGAAAAACATCAACAACCATTCAGATTCCTTTCACCTGCCAGGGTGTTTCATGTTATAGGCTGTGACAGACTGGTTATTGGCAGATATTCTTTAAGCTGCCCAAATGTATCAGTCACAGTTTGATAGTCTCAAAGCACTAGCAGAAGACCGATTATAACATGGTGGATTTATGCTGGTATCATCCTTCTGAGGACTAGAGCTCTGGGCTTTAAAAGGAGGTGAATGCAAGTGAAATGGACTGATTACTTAGAGGCCTGGACCGATGGAAGCTTCCCTGGCAGCTTTCTCTGACAATCTTAAAATCAAACAGGGTATCTACTAAGTGCTGAAATTAAGACACGCTGCTCATGAAAATGACAGTCCTTTAATGAACATCCAAAAAGACTTTTTGCACCAAGCAGGCCCTTAACATAATTTTCCTCCCTTCAGACCACTAAGTGATTACTACAATTTAGAATTATTTGTTACAAAAACAGCTTGAGGCTCCGAGAAATCAAAAAAACCCACTGTGCATTGCAGAATACCATGATAGGGAATGAGAGGCAGGGAGAGAGAGAGAGGAGAAGAGAGAGATAACCTGTGCTAGACACCTTGTAGTTTAGAAGCAAGACATTATTATAATTAAGCGCAACCAGTTATATTGAATTTCTAGTGTGCTTATTCATCTTCATATCGACCTTTGAGTCGAGGTATTAACAGTTCTATCTAGAAGATGGAAGTTGACATGGAGAAATAGTTACCAGCACGGTTACTTAGTTTGTTGCCGATTAAGCAGTAGAATTCAAGCCTCCATGGGTCAGACCTAATTAGGGATGTGAGAGAAATCTGTTGCGGTTGCATTTAAATTTTGCACTTGCACAAACAGAAAAGTGCAGCTGTCCTCTCCAATTTGCCTTTCTCCAAATTGTGGGACACAGTTCACTGACCAAAAGATGGGTACAGAAAATACAGACGTAAGGGAAAACAGTTTGCAGAAATATATTGAGTCATAAACTTTATCAGCAAAAAAAAAAAAAAAAAACCTTCCACACATAAATATTAGACAAATTTATTTGCAAAAATGCATATAACCCAAGAAAAATCCCAGAATAAGACCAATATGCAAATGTGGTGGTTTTTTAAAAAAGAATCAGCTGGAATAACAGAAATCGAGTACGACAATTTTTCCATATTTCTGGGCAAAAATCAAAGGGCTGATTACTTCATTTACAACCCTGAAGGTTTGGATCGAGGTGACATGGATCCAGTTTACAGTATATCAAAAATGCAAGAATATGACCAGCAGCCCTCGTTTCTTTTTCATTTTGAAATTTTGAGGGGGTGGGGAGGGGAGGCTAAGGAGTGAAATATATAGGTATACCCTGCATATCACCCATTCAAACATTCTGTCCCCTACCAAATGTTTGTGGAGGACTAAGCTGTAAGACCAGTATATTCAAAGCTTAAGGTACCCTTTAAAGCCTCAGTCCTCCGTAAAAAAAAAAGTAAAAAAGCAAGACCCCATGTATTCTGGTTATATATCTCTATCATTCTTTTCTCTTTCCAAATAAAGAAAGAAAGAAAGGAATCTTTTGTTCTCTCAGTATTGGAACTACAGTGATAAGGGGGATGGGGGGAGACAGTCTTGGTATCCTGGAGACCTCTACTGATGAAAGGAGAAAGCTGCAGGCCTATGAGATAGAAATTTAGCTATTCCAGATACATCCCCATCAACACATTCCCAACAACAACGATTCTAAGAAACAAAAAAAAAACCCTCAATGCAATGAATTTGATAACATGAACTAATGGACTGTTTTGGAGAGAGCATTGTTTACCTTGCCTCATTAAGCCAGCAGTGACCCTTGTGTTCTCAGAAGTTGTGCAGCCTCTGTTTATAGGACCCTGCATTTATTTGTTGACATCGTCAGAAAAGAGGAGAGAACAGATCCCAGGGGATTTGGGGTAATGATTGGAGGTCATCCTTTTGCTTCAGCAATCCCTGGTCTCTGATTTCCTTCCCTATTAACTTTGGAGACCGACCTCCTTCTTAAGAATTTTAGAAGCCTCACTCACCCATTTCAAAGGAGATTTTGAAGGGTGGCAAGGTTTTAATCAACTCTTTTAACTTTTATTAACCTAGTTTACACAGATTCTGACTGTAAGTTTTCCTTGTAAGACTGCAACTTAAAAATGTAATAAATAAATGTACCCTAACATTGGATTATGCAGGACTGGAATAAATGTGGGGCTCATAGCAAAATATGCGATGTGATCTTGCCTATCTTGTTGATTGGTCGATTTGCTCACTCGTTTGCTTACAATACAACTGATGTGAACAAGTCCAATTTTCATTAAAACAGTTTAATTCTCAAATGAACATTTATCAAATTTACTTTTATCGTATCAAATATGTCCTTCAAATAGCTGTTCCGCCTGGTACAGTCTGAAAGCTCAAACAAGGAGGAGGATACCACTCATAAATTGTCCACATATAATCCTCTTCCGAAAAACCTTAACAGACTAGCTTTTCTGTTATGCTAAATACTCAGCATGCTCTTGGAATATTGAGGTTCTTTCTCTAGTTAGTATTTTGACATAACATGACTGAGAAAAGCAATAAATGGTTGTGATGTTGAACTGGGACTTGGACTCAGGTCCAAGTCCATCTTCAAATATGAACCACGCAGGGTATTGTGGGTCAGTTAATAATATGTATGTATCTTTCTTATTTGAGCTTAAAGAGCTCAAATACAGAGATAGAGTCTGTATCTTAAGCCATGCCCTTATGGAGGCTCCAGGGCTCAACCAATCCTGGAGAGGAGAGCATTTCAGTTTATATTCCTGTGGTTTTCAATAAAAAGTATTAAATGGAAATTAAAGAATTGTTGCTATCCGAGAAGGAGCTTCTAAACCAGAGGTTCATGACACGTTTAGTGTGTAAATACTGCAGCACCATTAAGGGAGATTGTAGCATGTTGAAAATGTATCTGAAAACAGTTCCCAGTGCTTAAAAAATGATATTTGCCTGTTTTTCCTGCATTCTATAATTCTCAGCTGGATACGTGAACCAAACCTGCTGTACAAGCATTGCTTCCAAGCAGATAGGAATCATTTTCATATATTTAATTAAATATTTATTACTGCATGTATGTCATACTTTTTCTCTGAGAGTACAACGGAATGTACATGCAAATTTAACCTCCCCTCATTTATCCCCATAATAACCCAATACATTGATTTGACTAGAAGTAACTGTCCCAACGTCACCCAATGACTTATGTGATCAGTCACAAATCTTCCTCAGGGACAGCGACTTCACAGAATCAACTAGCTTGAGTGAGACAATGCTAGGGATGAACAAGTGGGGAAAAGTGGGCTCACATTAGTTATTTTGTAGTTCTATTCATGAAAAGGTGTCACACAACTCCTCTGTCATACCAATCATTCCTGATAGGACTTGAAAGGGACAAATCTTAGGGGACATATCCTGGAAGGGCCTGAGAGCAGTTCTCAAATGCCATCCTTTGTTTAGGTCAACCTCTCAGTTGAGTGCTTCATTCCTATTGGGTAAAAAAAAATTGAATCAATGTTGTATTTATGAGTGCATATCCAACCCAGGTCCTGGAACTGCAATTGTTCTGCTCTCTTGTCATTCTGATAACTGCCAGACCAGTCATCTCATTAATCAGTCTAAATAGGATTC
This sequence comes from Diadophis punctatus similis, assembly GCA_023053685.1. Lineage (NCBI taxonomy): Eukaryota > Metazoa > Chordata > Lepidosauria > Squamata > Dipsadidae > Diadophis > Diadophis punctatus. The sequence continues at coordinate 957,586 of JALIGW010000034.1, forward strand.
ATTTTTCATTTCAGATTACTTGTTCAACTGACATAAACTGAGGTTGCTGCTGCTTCAGAGTTCTGTTGCTTAAAATGCATACAATGCTAGTGTTTCTGAGCACAGAATACAGAATGTCTGCCACTCCCCTCAGAAATGTATAAAAGTTCATCTCCTTCTTACAAAGAACTAAGGAGAAAGACTCTGTCAGTCAAACAGGCCCTGTCCTCCCACAAGGATCAAAATAGAGCATTTATCTTTTAGAAACTGAATGTTCCTCTTTACATCATAGCAAGGCTCCTCTCAATAACTAAAGAAGACCACTCTTGGAATATTGCATCCAATTTTGACATGATATAAAAAAGATGTTGACGCAGGGGTGAAATCCAGCAGGTTCTGGAGAACCGGTAGTGGAAATTTTGAGTAGTTCGGAGAACCGATAGCAGAAATTTTGAGTAGTTCGGAGAACCGGCAAATACCACCTCTGGCTGGCCCCAGAGTGGGGTGGGAATGGAGATTTTACAATATCCTTCCCCCAGGAGTGGGATGGGAATGGGGATTTTGCAGTATCCTTCCCCCAGGAGTGGGAAGGGAATGGGGATTTTGTAGTATCCTTCCCCTGGAGTGAGGTGGGAATGGAGATTTTGCAGTATTCTTCCCCTGCCATGCCCACCAAACCACGCCCACCACGCCATGCCAGACCCACCAAGCCACGCCCACAGAACTGGTAGTTAAAAATTGGATTTCACCACTGATGTTGAGACTCTAGAAAGAGTGAAGAGTGCAGAGAAGAGCAACAAAAATGATTAGGGGACTGGAGGCTAAAACAGTTGAATTGGGTATGTCTAGTTTAATGAAAAGAAGGATTAGGGGTGACATGATAGCAGTGTTCCAATATTTGAGGGCTGCCACAAGGAAGAGAGAGTCAAGCTATTCTCCAAAGTACCTGAGGCAGGATAAGAAGCAATGGATGGAAACTAATCAAGAAGAGAAGCAACCTAGAACTAAGGAGAAATTTCCTGACAGTTAGAACAATTAATCAATGGAATGAGATGCCTCCAGAAGTTGTGGGTGCTCCAAAACTGGATATTTTTAAGAAGGAATTGGACAACCATTTGTGTGAAATGGTGTAGGGTTTCCTGCTTGAGCAGGGGGTTGAAGACCTCCAATGTCCTTTCCAATTCTATTATTCTGTTATTCTGAATACAAGGTTCCCTCTCCTCAAGAATACATTGCAATACATTTTTCATCCACCATCTCTTTGACATTAAAATCTGGTGAGGACTTGTGAGGTTTGTACCTCACCAACATCTGGAGAACCATTACCTTATGCTAAGAAAACTCCTGTGTACTCACGGCCACATTTTTGTCAGAGCAAAGTTTAACAGAAATCTGTTTTGAGCAGCAAATTTTAAACACATTTTTAAATGTGTTTTAAAACATTTAATTTTAAAAAATTAATTTTTTAAAAAAAAATTTAAAATTTTTTTTAAAAAAATAACAGAGTTGGAAGGGACCTTGGAGGTCTTCTAGTCCAACCCCTCTGCTCAAGCAGGAGACCTTATACCATTCCAGACAAATGTCCAATCTCTTCTTAAGAACCTCCAGTGATGGAACACCCATAACGTCTGGAGGCAAGTCTTTGGTGAGTCTACTGCAATACAGCCCTCTTTTATTCTCCCAGTGCCACCAGTTTCTGAACCCTATGATTAGCCTGGCATTTCAAAATCCAGAAATTTTACACAGGTTAAGCATGCCTATATTACATTCAATTGAATTTTACCATGCACAATTTTCTGGAACCCAAGCATGTTTGTCAAGGAAAAAACAGAAATGTTTTGAAGTCACCTTAGATGTATCGGTCTTGATTTCAAGACCGATAAAGATACATAGATGATGATGCATTTAATGGGAATGGAGATGAAAACCAGAGACACAGCTTGGAACTGTAAAAGGCCACAGATTCTTTTTTTTTTCACATTTAAAATGGGAAAGTTCTAAGTAATTGAAAAAAAACCCACTCATCTTATAAAGCCATTAAAATCCAAATAATTTTTCTAAAACTTTTATAGACGTAACTATCCTCTCTATATGCACGCTTGTATTCCATGTGTGTGTGTATTCTCTCTCTCTCTCTCTCACACACACACACACACACACACACACACACACACACACACACAGAGAGAGAGAGAGAGAGAGAGAGAGAGAGAGAGAGAGAGAAGGCTTGGGTGGTGAGTGAAATTTAGTTATTGGATTTGGAAACATTTTTATATTTACCCAGACTTCTATATGAAGACAAGTGCAGAAAATATTTGTTATTGGCTAGGAAAGGGATACATATGTTTCGTTACAGCAATAAGTGCTGGGATTGATTTATATTGAAAAGGCTCCTTTTTAAAAAAAAGTTTCTCTGACCACCTTCTCACCTTCGTTAAAAATAAAGTATATTAAAATATACGGCAACATTTAAGAAAACATATTTGGCTGGTATAGGACCAAAGCTAAATTGCAACAATAGTCCACATCACATATTTAGCTAACTGAGAAGTAGGCCTGTGCAGGTCATGGATGTAGGAGAGAGACTGGCCAAGCCAGGGGAGGAGTCAAATGGGGAATTAATCTGGAATTCCTAGATGGGCACAAGACTGTGAAGTTCCCTCCTCTTGAATGCTGTATCAGGACTCAACCAGATGCAAAACATTTGTCTGAGAAGATTCCTGTGTATAGACTTGAGCAGTAAAACAGCTAAATGAACTCTTCACTTGTGAGTCTGGTTGTTTGCGCCTGACAATGGATCACTCACTCCAGAAGAGAGCTATGCCTAACAGAGGTGCATGTTCCTGCCTTGAGATGGTAAAACCTTGAGGTAGCGGTCTCAGTCACTTACTTTATCTCACCGGAAGCCATTTTGAAGGAGCAAAGTCTATGGCTGGTCTGCTCAATAGAAAATGGAGCACCACACGGGTATTTCCAAAGAGATGTCAAAAGTAAAAGCACTGAAGTAAAGTAAACTTTCATCTGCATAGCTCTAATGATTTAGGTAATTGATCTGTCTAAATTAGGAAGAAGAGAATGTGGACAGTTTCCTCCAGACCTTTGGAAAAAAAGGGAGTAGGAATGAAAAAATCCTGCAAGCCTGGAAGATTGTTAGCACCTCGTTAGGGCTGAAAAAACCTTTTTCGGAGGGAGTAGCAATGAAAACAAGCCTGCAAGCCAGGAAGAGCCAGGAAGATCATTAGCACCTTGTTAGGGCTGGAAAACAAAGCTTTGAAAAAGGTACATTCAGAGTATAAGACACCCAAATTTTCAGCCTCTTTTAGGAGGGGGAAGGTGCATCTTATACTCCGAAAGATATGGTAATTTTTGTTAATTCATTATTTATTAAAAATAGGACTCTGGTCTACATTTTAAAAAGTGTACAATTTAAATTTACAATAATGTCTTTTGACCAGAGCTGGTCAAAAATGGTTTGGTGAAAATCCATCTCTGGGCCGGCAATTTGAGTAGGTGATTTCCACAATTTATTTCAGGAAAAGAAGAAAGTTTTCAAGAGTTTCTCATGGGTAGGAACCTCCCTTAGTGATGAGAATAGCACTACTTTTAGAAAACCACTTTTCTCCATGGGAGAAATCCAAATGTGACATCTTTTCTTGTGAGAGTGAACTGAGGCATAAGAAGCTAAAGAGGCTCCAGAGAGCTGGAGGGATAATAGTAAAAATGAAGGGCATTCACAAACAGCCCTTGCCCACCACACCACCACCAACCCCCCCTCTCTCTCTCACACACACATACACACACACAAACACAAACACACACACACACTCTTGCACACACACAAGAACTAATTTAAAATCATATTCTTCTAGGTAAATAATTTCAAAGGCAAATGGTCTTTCATTAACCTAAATGAAAACTAGCAAGAAAAAAAAATACAGGAACATATTTCTGATCTGTACTAACTTGGAGTTGCTGTTTATGAGGGCACCAGCAACTAGGACTAGCATGGAGCATGGATAATGTAATTGCTGCAGGATCCAATTTGGGTCAGTCACCAGAACCAGAGGTTTAGTCTTCCAAACTTTGAGACTCATGCTGGAGCCCATCTTCAGGGAATTTCTCTCTACCGGAATTTAATTGCCATTGGTTCCATGAAGCTGGTGTGGTCCTTCCTTCCTTCCTTCCTTCCTTCCTTCCTTCCTTCCTTCCTTCCTTCCTTCCTTCCTTCCTTCCTTCCTTCCTTCCTCCCTCCCTCCCTCCCTCCCTCCCTCCCTCCCTTTTTCCCATTCTTCTTCCCTCCCTTTTTCCCTCCTTCCTATATAACATCAAGGGCAGCTGGCCGGGCATCAATCTATTTACAAATGTTGTTGTTATTTACTTAAGAAATATATTGCTGTGAATGTTAATTCTCATAAAGTTGGAGGAAAACAGTCTAATATTAAATATGTTCATTGCCAAAAGAACAGACGGGTGGAAACTGGGCTTCCTGCCCAAGGAATCCATTACATCACTTGAATGACAGAAAGTGATGTGAAAGTGTGGACTTTGATTTTATCATAAATAGGTCTAGGTTTTGATGCAAAGCTAGTCACTGGAAATGTGTCATAATGGAGTCCTAGCCTTTCTACAATAAATTATTTATCAGACGCTCCTAAATTTAACTGGCTTCAGTCCAACCTAACAAGTAGCCTAACAGTTGCCTTTTTTTAAAAAAATGGATTATTGCCAAGGGGGACATATTAGTAATATATCCTCTCACACCTGTTATGAGACCATTAAATCCGGAGAGCAGTGTTTTCAAACTATGCCACTGGATGGGTCTAAAGAAGGCTACAAATTAAATTACCATATTGGCATTTTATGGTGGAATGCAAGAGAGTTCCTCTGTCTGGCCCTTTTAGAAAATAAAAATGTGTTGTTTTGCTGCTGAATGTTGGCAAGTTGTGAGTCCTGGGTGAGGTACAAGAAGACCTCTGCTTGCAACATACATTTTCTAACACCAGAATGACAGAAGAGGCAAAAAGGGCTCGGGAGAGTTTTCCATCTCTGCTCAACTCCTTGGTGAATCTACGTTCACAGTGAGCAGGAAAGCAATTTTCACATTCCCATCTCTATACAACTAGCTAGAGCAAAACTCATTTTCCAGATGCCAGGGTTTATGTAGCCAGCAAGCACTATCTGTGCCCAAATGTCAGTTATCAGCAGGCTTGGAGTTTTTAAAAGAACGAAAATAAGTGGGAGTGAAAAATTTTGAGGCATACAAATTTGATAAATGGTCAGTGAGGACCAAGCAGGCTGTGGGTACCAAGAATGACTAACTAGCTCCTGAGATGGAACAGCAAAATATAATAACAGAGAAAAAGAGAATGGAATAGAGTATTGTGAAAGGCATGTTGTCTACTTGGCCTTTTGAACTCCACAAAGCAACACTTGTTCTGGAGCTCAGGAAAATGAACAATTCCTCAGCTAATTGGTTTACTGTAATTTAATGTCATAATTAAACTTAATATCTGAAGTTGCCTTATTCTAAGTTGCCCTATTCCACTATGACTCTGGATGGTTAACAATGAAGTAAAATAAAAAATAAAAAACATATATAAAAGGAGAGGGCAAACTGGAAGATCAACAGGATTTTTTTTTTAAATGCCCAAACCAAAAAGTCAAAGGATCTCCATTACCCATCCAAATCCAAGGTCTGGAAGAACGGCCCAGTTTTCAGCAATTTATGAAAAATCAATAGGGTGGGAGCAGGGTGGGAGGCAGCATTCCAGAGGCCAGGAATATCACTGAGAAAGCACATATCCTGACTCCTACAAAATGATATTGTTTAATCAATAGGACTCTGAGAAGCCCATTCTAGCTGGCCTCAGTGGCTAAGCTGAAACATATGGAGACAGACTGTCCCTCAGGTAGTTGGGCCCTATATCATCAAGAGCTGAAGAGGCGATAACCACCATCTTGAATTACATCTGGAAACCAGGTGACATCCAGCACAGCTCACAAAGCAAAGGGGATATGTGCCCACAGCTGATTAAAAATACAAAATGGATTCCTCAGTAAAATGTGTGTATCCATCTTAATGAGAAGCCTCAACTTATGGAGGCAGACTGCTTTGTCTTCATACATCAAAGTGCCTCATGGGAGTGTTTTACTCCATGGTGATGTACAGTGCAAACAAGGCAGTTTCATCTCAGTGAGCCCTCTTTGCTGAATCCAGGGCACCACTATTACTAAATGAAAGACACGTTCGGTGGAAAAAACATGATCATCACTTGGTCAAGTCATAAAGGAACATTTTGCATTGGTCTCCAAGAAAATATAGTAGCCCCTTAGCAACTTCAGATTCTGAGATTCAGTTTTCTATAGTTCTGCTGTTTTCATGGATACAACACCCATTTCTTCCTAATCCTTAATAGCAGAAGAATTCTCAAGAAAAAAGAACTAGGGGGGTTCAGGACAAGGACAGAAGGAGAGAAGGATATCAACTCTGAATGAGTCTTTGTTAAATTAAATCCATTATTGATTAGGCTCAGTGAGGAAAATTGATATAAACAGTCTTTGAGTGCCAGTTTTTTGTTTTCTCAAAATGTACACTGTAGTTGTAACTGGAAACTAAATAAATTAAATCTAAGATTTACACACACGCACTGTCTTTCAGCTACGCTGTCTTCTAAATTAGCCTAAATCTTAAAATAAGATTTGTCTGAATTTATCAGGGTTGATGTCTTCTGCAAAGTAACGCATTCCTCTATGCTTCTATATTTTCTTTCTCCACTACCTGTCTGTCAGCCCACAGCTTAATCTGATTTGTGCTTTCCCCTAAATAAAGCAGCCAGACCAGCAAAATGGAACCTTTCATAGTAAGGAGATGACACATAGGAGTAAACAGGTTCCGAATATCATTATCATCATTAAGGAGCCATAGTGGTGCAGTGGTTAGAATGCAGCATTGTAGGCTAATTCTGCCAATTGCCAGAAGTTCAATCCTGACCAGCTCAAGGTTGAGTCAGCCTTCCATTCTTCCAAGCTGGGTAAAGTGAGGACCCAGATTGTTGGGGGCAATAGGCTGACTCTGTAAACTGCTTAGATAGGGCTGTAAAGCACTACAAAGTGGAATATAAGTCTAAGTGCTGTTGCTATTATGCAGGGCTTGTTTGAGTCATATGTTTATTCCATACATTACTGTTTGTGGCAAAAGGCTCCATCTGGCAAAAGATCGTGGACTTTAGTGTATCTTTGCAAGTGGCAGAAGGACGGGAGTCTGAATATATTCCTAAAGACTTTTTCCCCCGGGAGTAGCCACATGAAAAAATCAAGTCTTGATTGCATTCTTAAGCACACAAGCTGGGAAGAAATGGCTCAGAAACCTTGCTTAGGTTCCAACATAGTATTAGCTTTCATGTCACAGGTGGGGCCAAACATTCATGCTTAGCAATCATATTCCCCACAATTATGTCCAAGCACAGCCTTATCCTTTTACATTTTTTGCACCATATTTTAAGAGTGATGGGCTTGGGGATTAATGAACTGTCCTTGGTAGAGTATTTCATACACAAGCCCCCTTATTTGTTTTTATGCAAAATCTTCCCATTTGATGATAGTGACATTTAAGCAACCCATAGAGCCATCATCACCAGTGATTGCTTTTAGCATAGGTTAAAAACAAGTGGAGTTATCATTTAATCACTAAAAAAACCCAGTATAATTGGCTTGGTGTCAGCACCAAAGTAAAGTTATATCATGGTTTATGTCTGCCCTTCAGTGTAGGTGTTGGAAACGTTACTAATCATCCACAACCTGGGGGTCAGTGTTGGTCACTGGTATATGAGATTATGACAAATGGCTAAAAAAATTCAGAATCACTATATTCACATAATTATGTCATTGCAATTCCACCTGTTCTGCATCACTACTCCGTTGCAATGTGTAAGGCTACATCAGTCAAGCAATAAGTAGCAATGGCTTTTGATGGTTGTCTATCCCAGACGTCTGCTAGAAAATATGCAGTCTCTTGGGTTTCCAGTGATCGACTGTTGCTGGAATTGTTAACCAAGTCTGGTTTGTTATGGAGCTCCTGCTAGTCAGGAAATTAATGTGTTTGGGGGATAATCACAAAGATAAAGAAAAGATACACGTTAAGGCTTCTGAGTTTAGTAATATCTTCCTGATAGTTTCCAAGCAGGTACTCTGGTTATATAAAGTCAGGGGTGGGTGGGAAATTTGAGTCAACTTTGATTCCTGGTAATTACATAGACATGCAGCTGTAGAAGGTAAATCTATCAATGTGACTGGCTGTTGCCTTTTTGAAGAGTGTTATTGACTTCCCTGTGTAGCCTACATTAGCCCAGGGATTCCTCATCAGTCTTCCATTCAAATTCTCATCAGGCCTAATCCTGGTTAGCTTTCCAGACATCTTTCCAGACATCTGCTGCTTGCTGACATTACATTAGCTACTGATAGGCATTTCAAGACGGTCATTACCAATGTATGTTCTGTGAAAGAATAAAGATCTTCTTTCTGCATATTTTATTTTAATTTCTTTTTATTTTGTAGTCATTTTAAAACACCAAAGGAACAAAATAAATGACTACATAAAAAAGCAATGAAGAAAGTGAAAGAGGACACAATGGATAGAAAATAAAATATCTGTCAATAAACACAGATTGTTTAAAATTCATGATTTCATTGATTAAATTAATTAATTCAAGAAATATTATGTAAAGTTAGACTCATTCAACTTCCTAAGAAAACACTGAAAATTACTACAAACTCTAAACATTAATGTTTAGAAAGATGTCACTCCTAATTATTTCTGCATAAATGCATATGACCTTGTAAGATAATATCTATCTTTTAGAAGTGTCTGGTAATGTCACCATTTGTCGACAATTTGAAAGAAGCTGTACATGATGTGATTACTTCTATGTAAAAAAAATGTGCCTGCATCTTCTCTGTTAATGAGTAGTAGGAATGGGCAAAGGTTACACGTGTCGTATTTTTCAATGATGCATGTGTAGAGCAAAGCTATGGTTGCCTTCATCACTGAAGATGAAGCTGCAAAGCAATTACATTAACCTTTCTGTGTTTGTACAGGCAATCTGTGCTGTATCATAAAATCACAATATACAGCAATCTTTCGATATTATGTTCTCAGCACTTTCAATCAATGTAATATATTGTTGATTGCATTTAGTTCCCTGTGTGCTGATTTGTTATATATCAAAGATTAGCGTGCTAGAATAAAATACTTCCCTCCTCCCTCCCTCCCTCCTTCCCTCTCCTCCCCTCTCTCCTCTCTTTTCAGTTTATGGCATTTTTTGTGGGATGGAATTTCCCCAATGTATTGGAGCCATGGACAGCTACCATAGTCCCCATGCTTACACTAATGGGCCAGACAGATTCATTCTACAATTATAATAATTATCCTTATAGTGTTATTGCATGGACCCCACAAGAATGTTTTGGAATGTTGGTTTGCCAGCAGTGACCATGATGGTTTTGTTTCTAAAAACTCATGGTTATGTGAGGTCTCTGCCAGTTCCTGCCATTCAGATGCTGAAACTTATTTCTTGTTAAAATAAAAATAAAATAATAAAAAAGCAGAAACCATAAACATTAGACCTCCTCCTGCGGATGCTTTTGATAAGTGACCTAAACAGTTTTTCCTCCAATGGACACCATACTGGAACATAAAATTGAACAGCACTAGGTTGAGTTGGGTTTTCATCCAATTCTTAAATGAAAAATTAATTATGAAAGGATCTGTTGGCCATTATCCATTTTTAAATGTCAAACTCAGCCAGCATGGGTGTTGTATAGAATATCTGCATACACTTCAGAAGACCAGATGAAGTGATCAATCAAAAGTATGTGGTCCTCTATAATCACCTGATTGAAACAGAGTTAGGATTCTTGGCCTGAGTCCTACCATAATAAAGGCTGAGACAACTGTTCTTTTGTGACCTCTTTTAATTTTTCTACTCATACTTTGATGGCTCAGGAAGAAAATGGGATTATCTCCCTCAAAGACTAAAATTATGCATATTCTCATTGGAGGTGAGAAAGATATTTGCTGCTCTGCTATTCTGAGCTGGGCCACAATAAGTCTTTTTTGCATATTTCCAATTAGGATATTTTTGTAACTCATAATTGCAGGAATTGAGAATAATCAGCTAATTGTTTCATCTATCTGGTTTATCCTTAATAAAGGAAGTATTCAGCTTCAAAAGAAAGGGATGAAACAAATGCATAAGTGAGTTTTCGTATTTCCGTAGCAGCTCAATCTCCTCTATAGATAGGTTTATCCATTTATCTTCGTCAGCATTTCACATGGTTGATTAATTGTAAATGATACTTCTTGAGTTTGTGGTACAGTGATGACATCTTGCTTTATATAATCATGGCTTGTATATAGCATGCAGATTGATGCAATGAGCTATGCCCAAGTGACCTTGAAGAACTAAGACATTTACATGTTCTTTCACAGTTTCTTACATGGATGTGGCAATGTCTAAGACTAAGCCCCGAAGCATTCATCGGGTGAAAAGCTGCATGAATTTTACATAGCATGACAAGGGTCACCATCCAAAATAGGTGCAGCCTGGACCTGTTTTGGGATAGAGGATAGAAATATTAAAGGGTGAAATGAATCTCTTGAATTCTACAAGTTTTAAGCTCCAAATTTACTTCTTCAATTGTCTTCCAAACTCCAAACAATGCAAGAAAAGACCAACTCAGGGAGCCATAAAGAGATACTGGCGAGTTATATATAGCCTCCAAGCCAGATTTTTCCCTTTCTTCAATGGAATTAATTCCCAAAGGCAATTAATACTTAATCTGTGGTATAAATTTAAAATCTACTAACCATTACTAAGTGGCCTTTTGAAAGTCTGATTTGAAACACAAGGCTTTGGCAGATCCAAAGTCTGGAGAGCACTGAAGCAAAGTGGATTTAAGTTTACTCAGAATCTGGAGGAGCTCAAGATCCAGTGAATCTTTAGATTTGTCCTAGTCCAGGGGTGGGCAAAGTTGGCTCTTCTATGACTCATGGACTTCAACTCCCAGACTTTCTGAGCCAATCATGCTAGCTCAGGAATTCTGGGAGTTGAAGTCCACGAGTCATAGAAGAGCCAACTTTGCCTACCGCTGTCCTAGTCTATTATACCCCTTTGGGGGGATTTCTAATGTTAGGTGGATAATGAGGAAGCAAGAAAGGAAATATTAATCCTCAGTGTCAGAGCTTATGCTTCCTTTCTCATCTTTCATCTCGATCAAGCAACAAAGCACACACACAAATGCATGCATCTGTGGTATATACATATTTGTATATGATAGCACCTGGTTCCTTCTCAATACTATTACCTCCTAGCTGCTAAATGCTTTAAGATTTTCTTGCAATTTTTAAAATGGTCTTTTATAGCTATTGTACAATATGCTGGTCTTTAGTTATGTTTGGTCTTGGACCATCAATAAATTGATTGATTTATAAAAGTGCTTAACCATTATTTGTTGCAGAGAAGTAATTTCACAGATGTTTCTAGACCCAAGAAACTTTCCTCCAGACACTATTCATTTTCTGAAGTACAGTTATTGGTGATGGTGAATATTAATAAATACAGATTCTGATTTAATCAGATCTTAACCAAAACCCCTACCTGGATCTTGCCTCTGATTATGCATTATCAGAATCTTACTTTGACATTCTGTCTCCTTCTCTTACTTCCTCTTTTCCCCCTGCTGTCTGACAGGAAGGCACTGATGAGCATAAGCAGCAGGTGAGCATTTTATTCCCTTCTGAACTGAGAAGAGAAGAAATGATCAGAGTCCTCTGGGACCCTGTTCTGATTAGTGTGGTACCCGAGTGGAGTTCTACGACAGTGACTGTTCCCATCGCTCTGATTTTCCAAAAACATGACACTGAGACCCCTCTTCCAGGTGCATTTGTTTGTTTGATTTTGATAGGACATGCAATGAGATGGCACATCAAAAAGGAAGTCATAAAGTAATACCCCAGGCAGTACTTGCACTGAAGGCATCTCAAGCAGAGGCTGGCTGGCTGACTGCAACTCAAAGGCAGAAAGCTAAAGAATTATTTTTAAAAAGAGACATCTGGAACTCAACCCCAAATTCAGTAAAGGCTGTAGTAAGAATCACCTGGGAGAACCACTGATGGAAATACCATGCTTAGGGAATAGTTTTACAGTCTTCCTACTTGTTCTTTAGCTTATAGAGGAATATAAATTGTTCTAAGAATGGTTAGCATCCTCCTCCTCCACCCTCTCCAGTATCACACAAGATTCTGGCCACTGAATTTATTGAAAGATAGAAGGGTCTACTAGAGCAAATAAAATTGCAATCACAAATCTCCTGGATCACCAAACTAACAACTTTTGTAAGAAGCTGTGGCCTTCCTGTCTCTTGCATAACAGGAGAAGAACTCAAAAAAAGAGCTGCCCAAAGAATTAAGGATATAGAAGCACAAAATGATATCGCTATCCTTAGTAAGGTGGGTAACTTGAAATGGCTGAGTAAATACAAACATACTTTTCTAGTAGACAGCTATTTGAAGTTACAATTGCCAAAACATCTTAGGGAGATATTTACGCGAGCAAGATTCAAACAGCTTGATACAATGGTCAGATATAGGAGATTCCATTCTATGAGCATCTCTGCATTTGCGGAGCGGCAGAGGTAGAAGACCTGGCTCATATCCTATTTGATTGTTGCTTGTATAAGGGGATGAGACACAGGTACCTTGGTCTATATACCAAATGAACGATGCATTGGGATCCCCATATCAAAACAACTTACCTTATGTGCAGTCAGAACCTGAAAATGACATTTAACACAGCACAGTACTTAAACAAAATGGTTCGATTGAGATCTGCATACGTGGGACTGATTGGGGTAGATTGCAGGGGTGACACCGAAATATAATTTTATCATATTTTATCCATATCTTAAATTATTGTATTCTATTCAATTTCATTTTAGATTGTATTTTATTCCATTTTCATTTTAAATTGTATTTTATCAAATTCCATTTTAAATTGTATTTTATCAAATTCCATTTTAAATTGTATTTTATCAAATTTTAGTAATAATTTGTTTCTGGAACTTTGCACTTTGATATGGCCCAAGGACTAATCAATAAAGATTCATGTCATGTCATGAAAGATAGAAGCAGAAGGGCTTCCTTTTTCAGAATTGTGTTTGACAGAGGAGAATATTTGTAGCTCAGGGTTGAAATGAGTGCTCCCTGAGCTTGGTTGTTTTCTTGCAGACATTTCATCATCCAAACTAAGCAACATCATCAATGCTAGCAGGGAGTGGGGTGTGCTCTCATTTTATATTCTAGTACAGGGGTGTCAAACTCAATTTCATTGAGGGCTGCATCAGGGTTGTGTTTGACCTCGGGGGCAGGGGGCGTGGCCAGGGGGCATGGCCAGCTAGACATCACTTGTGTCAGGGACGCCTGTGGTGGCCCGAGCACTCTACCAGCGAAAACAGGCTCCCAAGCTCCATTTTCGGCTGCGACGGCCTCCTGCAACCCTCTGCCAGCAAAAACAGAGCTTGCAAGAGCCACCTATGGCCCTCCCAAGCTCCGTTTTCACTGGCAGAGGCACTGCAGGCCAGTCCTTTGCTGTTTCCAGGGCAGCCCCACAGGCCAGATCTAAGCAGCCAGTGGGCCGGATCCGGGCCACGTGCCTTGAGTTTTTGACACCCCTGTTCTAGTAGCTTGCCCTGTCAGTATTGGTGAGAATGGTCTTAATGGTTCTTTGGTTGGGCTGTTCACTGTTAGCTTGTTTGGCAGTTCCCTGATTGGGGTATTATTTCCTTCTTGATTGTTAATCTAATATTAATCTTGGTGTTAATCTCTGCTCATCTGCATGTTGATTGCTGGTGGAGAGGTGTTTTGATCTTTTGTTCCCTTTTTGGCTTGTTGATTGTCTCTTTTGAATGGTATTCAGATGTTGCTTATGTCTATGTGCCTATTGATGGCCAATTTGTCAGAGTACCAGGCTTCCAGGAAATTCTCTAGTGTTTTTGGATTTGGCTTGGTCTAGGATGGTCACCATTTCCCAGTTGAAACTTTGGTTAAGTCTGTCCATGTGTTGTAAAATTAAGGAGTTTTCATCATATCTTCTGACTGCTAGTTGGTGTTCATGGATATGCTGTGCTAATCTTCTACCTGTTCATTGTGCGTAGTAACTGTTGCAGTCCTTACACTCCCGTGGATGTCTTCTGTTTTTTTTCTTCTGGGGCGGCTGGATGTTTTGGAGGGCTTTAGTTGGTTTGTGTGCTACACTGATGCCATGTAGTTGTAATAGTCTATTGGTGGTTTCTGAGATGTTTTTGATGTATAGCAGTGTTATCCTTTTCACAGCTTGGGTCAGTTGTGCTATATTGGGTTGAGTGGTCAGGCACTTTTTGATGAAGTTTTGTGGATATCCATTTTGTTGGAAGATGTGATATAGATTAGCCATGTACATATTTAAATATTTAAAATTAACATAAGCATCAAAAACATTAAAAACTGTATGACCAAGAGAAAAAGCATATTATTTTTAAAAAGGTCATTCAAAATTCAATAAATTAAAATAATTTAACCAATTAGGTTTCGTATTTAGTATTAGTATTAACACTACTAATTTTATACTATACCAGAGGTGGGTTCCTCCGGTTTGGACTGGTTTGCCCAAACTGGTAGCAACCTGCTGGTGACATCACAATGATGTCATGGAACTGGTTCAGTCAGTGCCGGTCCGTGGACGCCGTCATCTTTTTTTTTGAATTTTTTTGAATTTTTTTTTAAATGGGGGGGTTTTCAGGTTTTTTTTCTTCTGCGCATGCGCAGAAGCTGAGTTTCCAGCACTGCGCATGCATTGCCATCTTGTTTTCAGCTTTTTTTAAAAAAATTATATTTTCGGCACTGCGCAGCCACACGGCGCGGGAGGAAGCGAATCGGCAGCAAGATAAGTTAGAACCCACCCCTGTACTATACCCTAGTATAGCTATGGTAACTTTCAATGTAATGGACAAAGTTTTACTATTTTCTGTAAAACGTTAGAAATTGATGGGTTCAAAGACTGACGACCAATGTGTATAATGATTAATGTGTCAGGCTAGGACTGGGTAGATCCATCTTCAACAGTACAAATTGAGTGGGCCAATTTCTGGAACGCCTAATACCTACTTTACAGAAATGTTTTTGTAGAAAAATATAAGAGAATTCTATGCATGCTGCTTTGTGGTTCTGGACAGAGGATGTTAGCCACAACATAATTAGTAGCAATATTTAAATAATGCTAAATGTCTTTTGCATGGTTTAGAAACTAGTTAATGGGGCTATTGATAAGAAGAATCCTGGACCCTGTTTTTAACCACTGAAACCTGCAGTATGAAAGAGGAACAGTAATCTCACTTTGGCACTTCCTGCTTCCTCATTGCTAGAATAGAGAGAAGGAAAATGAGTTACTTGTCCAAAGATCCTCTAAAACAGGGGTATCAAACTTGATTTCATTAAGGGCCGCATTAGAGTTGTGTTTGACCTCGGGAATTGGGGGCATGGCCAGACTGGGCATGGCCAGCTCAACATCACTCATGTTGGGGGTACCTGTGGCAGCCCAAGCGCTGTGCCAGTGAAAACGGGCTCCCAAGCTCCATTTTTGGCTGTGACGGCCTCCTGTAACACTCTGCCAGTGAAAACGGAGCTTGCGAGGGCCGCCTGCAGCCCTCATGAGCTGCATTTTCACTGATAGAGGCACCATGAGGCGGTCCTTCGCTGTTTCCAGGGCGGCCCCATGGGCCAGATCTAAGCACCCCATGGACTGGATCCGGCCTGCAGGCCTTAAGTTTGACACCCCTGCTCTAAAATCTTCAATCAGCCCTGATTTTCCCACACCAATTAAACTAAACTTTGACTCTTCTACCAATTAAATCTTGCAGCTCTGTTTTCTGGTTCAGCTCTTTCAGGTTTTAGCAGTGCCCTAATCATGATTTATTTGACCATCTCTCATGGCTCAATTCATCCAATTGTTTCTGAAGTGGAACAGCCATAATGAGTTGAATCTGTTCTTGAATACTGGCAAAACGTTCCCAGGTGGCAACATCATAAGTAAGTTACTACAGCAACCTAATAGTGCCATTAGAGGAAAGAAAAGACATGTTGGTGTTTGGATTTTTTTTTTTAAGCAAACCATGAATGCATGAAATTGTGAGATTTGCACTGGCTAGTTCCATTCATTACTAAAAATTCATAATGCTTCCCTCTGATAAAGAATTATTAGACTTTTAGGGTAAAATTTTCTCTATAAACATACATTTGAGAGTTCCTGCCTAATTGACCCCTCTTTTTAATGTAGATTCTCTGAATCCTTAAAACTATACAAATGACCAATAGATATTCAATGGAGCAGCAAGCAGGAGCTCAGAGTTTTGTCAATAGGTGTAATTGATTCAAACTTGTCAGGCTCTTGACACAGGGGTTAGAATGCAGTATTGCTAACTCTGCCTACTAGCAGGAGTTCGATCCTGACCGGCTCAAGGTTGAGTCAGCCTTCCATCCTTCTGAGGTTGGTAAAATAAGGATTCAGATTGTTGGGGGGCAATACGCTAACCGCTTAAAGAGGGCTGTAAAGCACTGTGAAGTGGTATGTCAGTCTAAGTGCTATTACTATCTTTTTCAATAGCCTGGATATCCACAATCTCTCCCCTGCCTCCACCTGCCTGAAATTCATAAGCTGACTATATCTCATAACTTGATTTAATTTTGAGAGGGAGGAAGAAACAAGTTCGGATTCCCAACGGTCATGTTGTTGACCCTTGGTCTGGACCAGTGTTTTTCAAACTTGGCAACTTCAAGTTGTGTGGATGTCCACTCCCAGAATTCCCCTGCAACATTGGTCTAGCTTATGGAGACTGAAGAATTCTTCATGTTTGTCTATAGAATATGCAGAGTGGTTCCTATAAAACTCAGTTTTGTACCACAGTTGCATAGGTAATAAATTAGGAAGATCTCTGCTCCACACGATTTTTAAGTGTCCTGAAAAACGATGGAGGACTTAAGAAATCACTTTGTCTGTACTGCATAGCATTTCATTGGAGTCTTCCAGGGTTACTTTAAAGCAATAGCAATAGCACTTAGACTTATGTAACACTTCACAGTGCTTTACAGCCTTCTCTAAGTGGTTTACAGAGTCAGCCTATTGCCCCCAACAATTTGGGTCCTCATTTTACCCACCTCAGGAGGATGGAAGGCTGAGTCAACCTTGAGCCTGGTGAGATTTGAACTGCCAAATTGCAGGCAGCCGGCAGACAGCAGAAGTAGCCTGCAGTTCAGCATTCTAACCACTCTGCACCTCAGCTCTTATACTCAATATCACTACCTTTTTTCAGATTAAAAGTTTAATTTGGATGATTCATTCACTTAAGTTTCTCCAGCTGTATCTTTTTAAATATATTTTAGGATTCTTCCTGCAGTGTTTTTTTTTTAAACTCTATTTTGTGAGAGACATTTTAAATTAAAAAGGTTAATCAGATCATTATTATTTTTAATTGCACCAGTTTTCCATGTGATTAAGAGCATAAGAACCCTGCTGGATCAGGTTAAATAGCCATCTTGTCTAGTATTATGTTCTCATTATGTTCTCATATAATATCCAATGATGAGAAACTTATGAGTTATGTCAGAGAGCAAAAGCACCTCCCACTCATGTTGCCTAGCAACTGGTGCCGAGAAGCATATATTGCTTCCAATCCTGACGCTAATATGCAACCATCATGACTAATAGCCATAGTGATAGCCTTATCCTCTATGTAGTTCATCACGGGTATCACTTTGATACTGACTGCAAGGAAACTACAGAAATTCATTTAATACTCAAAGGATCATACCTTGGAGGCACTTAATTGAATCTACTCCCACAGCAAGATTACAGGTTCTTTCCGAACGTATAACCCTAAACCTTCTGGGCAAAATAGTAAAACTTGTAATAGAAGCAAGATGTGTTATTAAGAGGAAAGGGAAAGGAAAGCAGTGTAGTTCATGACTGCTTCCTAAAAAAAATATATGAGAGCTTTGATCATGTTTTTCACTTGAAATGGAATTTGCTGTACTTGACATTCCATTAGAGAAGTATTGTGTTCTAAGGTTTTTAAATGGGTTCAGACAGAGAGGGAGAGAAAAGGAAAAACATCCAATTTAATTTCCCAAATGCCAAAATATATTTTAAAGAAAGCAAACAGGCAGATAAATTGAAGGGCTAATAAAATTTAAGATTGTCCTAGATAAATTTGTATAACATCACTGGCATTAAATGGAAAATATCGAACGGAAATGACAGAAGTGTAACCTCAAACTAATTAAAAATCTATTTGAAATAGAATGATCATGATTGCAAATTAATCTAGAAAGTTGAATATGCTAGTCCAGAACGCTACAACATTCAGACCATTGCAAAGCATTTCTTGTTCTAGGACATTCACTTCCAGACAGCTGTCAAAAACTCCTGGAACTACAGTCCAGAGAAAGGACAAAACATGCTGGAATTCTCCAAACTGTTCCATCTCCAGAAAATAACTTTTCTGAAAACCTAATTGGAATAATAGTGATAAAATGCTATCACTGTGAATTCCTATTTTAAATTAATTCAAATCTCTTAACAACATATGACTTGCAACCTAAAACATTAAAGGGACTTGCTAGTGATCTGGCTAGTGTTATTTCTGAGAAAACACGGAGAATGTATAAAGTATCACATGAATGGATTAATTAAATTAAAATTGGTCCTATCTTCTAAAGGAGGGAAGATTTAAGCAAGCACAGAACTTTAGCAAGTCTAATTCTAATAAACAGAAGGACACTAGAGCAGATTATACATCTGCATCTGCATCTGCATATACATATACATATACATATTGAAAAGAAAGTGTATATTACCAGAAATTAGCTAAAGATTTATCGAGAACAAGTTTTACCAAACTAACCTTATCTTTTAAAACCAATCATTTTCCTTAATGGAATATCAGAATGACATGAATGTAATATACCGTACCTTGATTTTAATGTATTTCATAATGTGCCCTAGGACATTCTATGTTGATAAGGGCGGCAAAATGATCCTATTTTTCCGCTCTTATTGCGTCCGCAGATTCTCGTCCAGCCGCCTTGTTTAGGGTGACTCGCTCCCTCCTTGCAAAAGGGGGGAGCGAGGAACACTTACAAGGCAGAGCTGAGGAATTCTGTCGGATAAAGTCGCTCAGATTCGGTTGAACCTGGACTCTGGCTGGGCAGAGTCCATAGAGTTGACTAGGGGCTAGTCTTAGTCCACCATTATGAGAAGAGTTTGGGCCTGTTTCTCCCGAGGATGTGGACAGGGCTGTGGGAGCAATGGGTACCTCCACCTGTTTATTGGACCCGTGCCCCTCCTGGCTGGTCTCGGCCAGCAGGGAGGTGGCACGCGGCTGGATCCAGGCGGTGGTCACCGCTTCTTTGAGAGAGGGATCCGTACCGCAGTCGTTAAAAGCTGCGGTGGTGCGACCCCTCCTGAAAAAGCCTTCCCTGGATCCAACTGACTTGAAGAACTATCGTCAAGTCTCCAACTTACCTTTTTTAGGGAAAGTTGTTGAGAAGGTGGTGGTTACTCAGCTTCTGCAGCTCCTGGATGAAACAGATCATCTAGATCCTTACCAGTCGGGTTTCAGGCACAGCTACAGTACTGAAACTGCCTTGGTCGCTCTGATGGATGATCTCTGGCGGGCCCGGGATGGGGGGAACTCCTCCATCCTGGTGCTACTTGACCTCTCAGCGGCTTTCGATACCATCGACCATGGTATCCTTCTGCATCGCCTCGGCGAGTTGGGAGTGGGAGGCACCGTTTTGCGGTGGTTCTCCTCTTATCTCGCCGATAGGATGCAGTCGGTGCTGGCAGGAGGGCAGAGATCGTCCCCTAGGCCCCTATCATGTGGGGTGCCTCAGGGGTCAGTTCTCTCGCCCATCCTGTTTAACATCTACATGAAACCGCTGGGGGAGATCATTCGCAGACATGGGGTGTGTTTCCATCAGTACGCTGATGACACCCAGCTGTACATCACCACCCCGTCTGACTTCAGTGAGGCAGTTGATGTAATGTGCCGGTGCCTGGACGACGTTAGGATCTGGATGGGGAGGAACAGACTCAGACTTAATCCCGACAAGACTGAGTGGCTGTGGATATTGCCTCCTAAGGACCATGACAACTGTCCCTCCTTGGTCTTTGAGGGAGCGAAACTGACTCCCTCGGACCAGGTCCGCAACTTGGGGGTCCTCCTAGATCCACAGCTAAAATTGGACCATCATCTTTCTGCTGTGGCTAGGGGGGCCTTTGCACAGTTTCACCTGGTGCACCAGTTGCGGCCATATTTGGAGAAGGAGGCTCTACTCACGGTCACTCATGCCCTTGTCACCTCTCACTTGGACTACTGCAATGCGCTCTACATGGGGCTACCCTTGAAGAGTATCCGGAGACTTCAGTTGGTGCAAAATGCGGCTGCGCGTGCTGTGGTGGGTGTGCCAAGGTACACCCACGTGATATCGATACTCCGCCAGCTGCATTGGTTGCCCATCGGTCTCCGGGTCCAATTCAAGGTGTTGATCACCATCTTTAAAGCCCTTCATGGCTTAGGACCAGGCTATCTATGGGACCGCATTCTGCCTCATACTTCCCTCCGACCGCTTAGGGCCCACAGAGTTGGCCTCCTCCAGGTCCCGTCGGCCAAGCAATGCCGCCTGGCAGGCCCTAGGGGGAGAGCCTTCTCTGTGGCTGGCCCCGCGCTCTGGAACCAACTTCCACCAGAGACCCGTACTATCCCCACTCTGCTGGCCTTCCGAAAAGCCGTTAAGACATGGCTTTTCCTGCAGGCGGGGGGTAGAGCTTAATTCATTCGAGCTCACCCCCCAAGTATGTATGATGTTGAATGGCTGTTGATGATCTTTTTATACTGTGTTTTAATTTTTATATTTGCTTTTAACTAACATTTTAGATTTGGTTATTCTTGTATTTTTCACTGTTATACGCCGCCCTGAGTCCTTAGGGAGTTGGGCGGCATATAAGAATTCCAAAATAAAAATAAAAAATAAAATGGCTAGTTCTATGTGAGCCGAATTTTAGTTATTCAAATTTTATCCCAGCTTTGTTACTTTATAAGTAATTCAAGGAAACGAACCTACCTAATACTCCTTCCTCCTCCTATTTTCCCCAAAATAACAACCCTGTGAGGTGAATGGGGCTCAGAGAAAGTGACTGGCCCAAGATGATCCAGCTGACTTTCATGCCTAAGGCAGGACTAGAACTCACACTTCTCTGGTTTCTTAATGTCTTAAACATTAGACCAAAGTGGCTGACATAAAAAGAAAGTGGATGTACAGTGGGCTCCAAAATCATATTCGAAGAATGCTTATCTTTTTTGTTCCATCCAGCTGGTATCCATAAGTTAATATCGAGTGAGGTCACACAAGATTCATTCCTGGATCACGTATTCTTTTATTAATGATGTGAGAAAAAGATGGAAAGAATGTTTATGAAATTTGCAAGCGACACAAAACAAGGTAGGATGGGTAACGCTGACAAAAATAAAACTCAAACAACTCTTGAAGTTAGAGAAACAAGCTGAAAACAAGGAATTTAACAGAGACAAGTAGGAAGATCTTCACTTAGAAAACAAAAATAAAATGAACAGGTACAGAATGGGAGATCCCTAACTTAGTGCTGGTACTTGTGAAAAAGATCTCGCAATCATAGTTAACTACAAACTAAGTTTACAACTGAGGGAAAATAAAAAGTTTAGAAAAGAAGAGTTTCCAAATAACAAGAAATAATAGTTCCATTTTATTCTGCAATGCTTAGGTCCTGCTTTGGGTACTCTGTCTGCTTCCAGGCATATCATTTTAAGTATTCATACAAACTGGAACAGATTCAGAGGAGGGCAATGAGGATAATAAGAGGACAGAAAGTGAGACTTACGAAGAGAGATTGAAGAAGCCGGGTATGTTTAGCCTTGAGCGATAAAGACTGCAGGGTAATATGATAGTGCTTTGCAAATACGTGAAAGTATGTCACCATGAAGAAAGTCAAACCTGGAGCTTTATAATTGTAGAGTGCAGAGTATACTGTAGTATAATGAACAGGAAGGTAGACTCCAATAGCCTTTTAAAAGAAAAAGAAACTCATAACTAACCAACAGTAGTTTGGCAGTAGAAGCCATATAGGGAAGTTCCCTTCCCTATATACTGTATTTTTCCATGTATAAGATGATACTTCTTCTTAAAAATGTTTACCTAAAAATGGAGGGGCGTCTTATATATGAGTGGGGCGGGAGGAGAACCACGGTTGCGAAACTGCCGATACCTTATTTCTGCAAACTAGCCTCATGAGTGAAACTTCCGATTGCTTAAAATATTGATTTCTGAATTTTGGGTAAGAAAATTGGGCAGACAAATATGGTATGTTGAAAAATATGGTATGTTGAAACAGAAGTAGACCTCATTCTCAGATGCTTTAAGATGGGGAAGAGGGTTAATGTTCAATATCCTAAATGACCCCTGCCAATTCTACAGTTCTATCACTCTGAGGGTGTGGGGTTTTGTGGCAGGGATAGGGAATATGGTGTCCATGGACATCTCCTTTGGTGCCCATCAGGTGCCTTGCCCCACCTGACCTTCTGTTAATTAAAGAATTGGGAAATCTGTCTTTGGGAATACAAAATTGCAACCTCCAGCTTCATCCTTGCTTTAAAATACCTTTGGGCCTCATCAACACGGATAGTATCTGTGACTGCTCTGCAGTGTTTACAGCTGCTCAAAAAGAAAAGAAAAAAAGAAAAAAGAAAAGAAAAGAAAAGAAAAGAAAGCAGAGACAAACTGGGATGCTTTAGGCTTTAATACAATCGTACTGCTTTATTTATGAATGTAGGTCACCACCAGAGCATTTGATTGTATAAGCATGTGAAAATATAAATAATAGGCACATATGTATGTCTCTGTGTACATGTATAAATATGTAGTAGCTGAACCAGCTGTATAACTACTGACTGGCCATGGTTCTCCAACTTCTTTCTCAGGCCTATAGGGAGATGCTGAGCACTGAATGCTGAATTTTTTTGCATGCAAAGCATGTCCTTTCTCCCTAAGCTACAGACTCTTCACCTAATCATCTGAGCATAATGGGAGCCACTACCTTGGAGAGCCATTCAATCAGATGACATCACTCCACCCTCCCCAAAATATATTACTGATATTTTCATGGCTAATGCTTATACAGCAGCGGATCCTTTCCTTTGTCTGATGGATCCAAGAAATGCTTAAGACAAATTGCTTTCCATTTCATTGAACTGTAAAATAAACAAAAGGAACTCATTCCTAAATGCAGCAAAGGCCAAAGTGTCTCAGTGAATGAAATGCAAATGGCTGTGTTGCTCATCAGCAAGAAAAGCTTTCATTTCCTGAAAAATTGTTCTTTTGATTTTTTTTATTTAGGGGGAAGGGGGGGGGGCTTGGATGCTAGTGTGTCAATTTACATAATAAATACAGATAGAAAATAAGAAGCTGGAGAAGCCAAATCATCTGAAACATTTGTATCAGCCCTTTTAATCTAACAAAAGATTCTGAATATCTCTTTTGAATATAAACTTTTATGCAAACTTTGCATACTTCCTTTATTGGCAAGATTCATTCTTCATTCTTCCCCATCCTCCTCCTTAATCCACTTCACTCATAATGATTGCACCTGCCAATAAAAAAAAAGTCCAAGTGTTTTGCTTTGTTTTGTGTTTTCAAAGCAGCAGCTCCAAGGTGGTAGCTGATCTATTCTTTTTATATTGTACTCTGAAATCTCAGCTGGCTGATATTTTAAAAAAATTAAAAAGCAAACATTAGAACCTCTCTGCCAAGTCTTCAATAAAGTGGGTGATGAGGTTTATTCTCTCTTTGGAAAAAAAATTCCAATTATTTGAAGAAGGTATTAAACTATGTAAATGTATTTTAATCTGTATCTTTGAGAGAAAACACATAATTAACTCTGTGTCCAGAGTGGCTTATGTTAATAAGGACTGCAAACACAGCAGATTTATAAAACTTTGTTAGATATACCTCTTTGTTTGCATCTGCTGTCATGGGTACGAATAATGCTTGATTTACAATAATGGAAGCTTTATTCTCCACGCGCACACATCAACAGAAAATAATATCCCCTAACAGCCTGTTGAACATGAAGGCCTGTTAGTGGATTTCCAACCTCTCCATAGGATTTTAAGAGTTTAAATCCCAAAGTCGAGGGATTTCTTCCAAACAGATTGACTATCATAACTTAAATCAGAAGGGATTTTCTTTTTCAGCTCCCATCAAGGGTTCTACATCCAAGCTGAAGACATCAATCGCTCAAGAAAAAAAAAGAGTAAAACACGCACCCAGAGAAGCCCAATGAGATTTGTTACATGTACCCAGAAAAGCTCTTAAATATGTTTTTTTCCTTCTCAACAAGTTTACTGGTAGGATATGCAGTTCTGATGGGATGGAGGTTGTGAATCAGAGGCAAGAAGCAAAGAATGTTGTTTTTAAAAAGTCAGTGAGTTTTTACTTGTGTGCATGTAGTAAGATCTCAAAGTGTGCCCGGTGCTAGGGATGTATAATTCATACATAAACCATAGAAGAGACCTAAGACATGTCATTGGATGATACACTACAAGTGCAATAATGCAACGAAAGAGCTGGGATGCTGCTTCCAGCTCCAATTTCACTCCTTTCTTGCTCTTTAGCCATCCATTTCTAATTGTAAAATGGTATGCAAAACCATAATCATTGCAGAAAGACAGTTGTAAGGAATGGGGGTGGGGGACCTGCCTTTTCTACTGACTGGTCCATCAGATAATCTGCTGTCTGTTTTTAAATGGTGGCCTAGCTGACAGTGGATAGAAAGAGAGGATCAACTACACAGCAAAGAAACAGATCAGTCTGTAGGTTCAGTACCATAGACAGTACTTCTGCAGATAATAAGCACGTTACTCAAACCCTATGGAGGGGAAGAAGGCCTCCCACTAAAGGGGAATTTACTACCCTAAACAAGACTGCTGATGGCCAGGCAGGCAACATAATAATGCAGGGGCAATTATATGTAACCCTCCTTATGGTCATGGTGAAGGCTCGAATTTGACCTTGGAGCTGCAGATGAACATGCAACTTCCAGGTCAAGTCTACTAAGTCCATTTTCTCACCCATGATCCCTAGGCTGCTGTGACCTCTAAACCACCTCCTGAATCAAACAGTAAGCATTCTAGGCATCTTTGTCTCCCAGCATGCCAAGATCATGTGCAAACTGATTGTCCATTCTTTTCCCACTAGCCCTTGATTACTGGTGTTGATTACCACTACTTGATTACATTGGCAGAAAACATGAAGTCCCACTGACAAAGCAATTCTAAAGCCTGCAAGTACCCACTTCTCAATGTTCATTCACTTCTCTACCAGTCTAGAGATCACCAGGCATGTCCAAGAGCTTGGCTAGAAATCCAGTTTTCCATTTAAATATTTCACTGCTCTCTTCAAGCTTTGTGTTTTCTGTATCTCTGCTTCCCATTCAGACATCTAAATTCAGTCATTCTTGATTACTGCAATCTACAGGGGGGGAATGGACACTCCCAAATCACTTAATATTATTATCTCAACATTTGGAGGATACATAGATAGATAGATAGATAGATAGATAGATAGATAGATAGATAGATAGATAGATAGATAGATAGATTAGATATAGATATAGATATAGATATAGATATAGATATAGATGATATAGATGATATAGATATAGATATAGATATAGATATAGATATAGATATAGATATAGATATAGATATAGATATAGATATAGATATATAGAAGATGATGGATGGATGGATGGATGGATGGATGGATGATAGAGAGAGAGAGAGATGTTAGATGAGAGAGAGAGAGAGAAAGAGAGAGAGAGAGAGAGAGAGAGGGTAGATGATAGATAGATAGATAGATAGATAGATAGATAGATAGATAGATAGATAGATAGATAGATAGATAGATAGATAGATAGATAGATAGAAGATGATGGATGGATGGATGAGAGATAGAGAGATAGATAGATGAGAGAGATATTAGATGAGAGAGAGAGATGGTAGATGAGAGATAGATAGATAGATAGATAGATAGATAGATAGATAGATAGATAGATAGATAGATAGATAGATAGATAGATAGATAGATGAGAGAGAGATGGTAGATGAGAGAGAGAGAGATGGTAGATGATAGATAGATAGATAGATAGATAGATAGATAGATAGATAGATAGATAGATAGATAGATAGATAGATAGATGAGAGAGAGAGATGGTAGATGAGAAAGAGAGAGAGATGTGTGTGAGAGAGAGAGATGATAGATAGATAGATAGATAGATAGATAGATAGATAGATAGATAGATAGATAGATAGATAGATAGATAGATGAGAGAGAGATGGTAGATGAGAGAGAGAGAGATGGTAGATGATAGATAGCTAGATAGCTAGATAGCTAGATAGCTAGATAGCTAGATAGATAGATAGATAGATAGATAGATAGATAGATAGATAGATAGCTAGATAGCTAGATAGCTAGATAGCTAGATAGCTAGATAGCTAGATAGCTAGATAGCTAGATAGCTAGATAGCTAGATAGATAGATAGATAGATAGATAGATAGATAGATAGATAGATAGATAGATGAGAGAGAGATGGTAGATGAGAGAGAGAGAGATGGTAGATGATAGATAGCTAGATAGATAGATAGATAGATAGATAGATAGAGAGATAGAGAGATAGAGAGATAGAGAGAGAGAGAGAGAGAGAGAGAGATGAGAGAGAGAGATTAGAAAGATTTGGTGTTATAGAAATGGATATATACTAATATGTAAAAGCAAAAAGTTGAGGTTGGAGTGTATTTATCTTGTACTGTGCTAGGAAGAGTTGAAAGTCAATGCCCCCCTTTCTTTTCTTTTTCTTCCCCTTTGTAATTCACACCCCCTTTTCCTGTTCCCTTTCCTTCCTTTGATTTCCTATTTTATTTTATTTTATTGTATTTTATATAATTAAAAAAAGTATGAGAATCCTGTCTATTTCTAAGATCTCAAGTGTTATCCTTTTCTGTCAGTGGATAATGAGTATGATGCTACTTCTATACAACAGAAGAAATTTTGGTCTATTGTAATGATTTTGTAGGTTAAGTTGTACTTACATTAAGCTGCAAACTAATATTCCTGAACCAAATTCCAATGAGTTCTGAGTGAAACCGTGAATTTCTTCAAAAGTGATAGCATTCAGGTTCAAAATAAATGTTCTCCTGTTTTGGGTGTTACTACCAATCAAACTGGGTAATGCTAGCTTAATTCTGCATATTAATGAAGAGCCAGAACTTGGGGATAGAGCATTTGATCTGCCTGGAGAAGGTACGAGGTTCAATCATTGGAGCTTTAGCAGCTGTGGGGGAACCTGTTCAAAAATGAATTCTCATTGGCTATATTACCTCTGATGAACAAAGGATCCGGTGTGGCTTTACCGCAACTTCCTTTCAATCATGCATTGGGAAGAAAAACTCACTTTTGACAGGAAAGGGAGATTTAGGTAGTCCTGGAAAAACAAATCAAGAGACATATGTTTAAAAAAAAGGCTTGACGTCAGCCATCTGACCAGGCTCATCAACCGCATATTGTCTTCACTTGGTGATCTTCAGTAACACACACCACAATGCCAGTAATCATGACAATGAGGGCAGAGTTGATGTCAGATGATTGGGAAAAATTTCTGACAGGGGCATGTCATCAATATCTTCTTGCTTCAAGTTCACCATTAGTCCTGCAATGAAAATCTTTTTTTTTTCCTATTTCTTTTCTTCTCTTAGTTTCTTTCCGTTTTTAAGCTCAGTTTCAAGATGTTGGATTTTCCTCTGGGACAGATTTATTTTGACTAGAATGACAGCTTTTTGCAGCTTCCATAACTAAAATTACTCAAATATTCTCCACTGACTGAGATATTTTTAATGCAGCCTGATTTTTTTTCCATATATAACTGACTACAAATTCCATAATTTCTGACTGAGTTATGGGCATTTTGGGAAGACTGATTTTTTAAAAAACCATCTAAAAATAACTGTAGCTAGGCAGTATTATTTTATTTTCTCTGGTTGATTATAAATGGTGATATCACCATCCTTATCACCATCATCAATCCCTTATTTAGGAAACATCTACATTAAGTAGCCAGTATTTATTATTTGTTTGTTTGTTAAATTTATATCTTATGTTTCTTATCAACAACAGAAATAATGAAATCGAATAAGACAACAACAAATATAAAGAAATACATTAACAAAGCAGGCTAAAGGTAAAAACAGCTACTTAAAATTCATGACATAAGGTAGCTTTTTGTAAATAAGCCTATTAAGACAATGATTCAGAAGCAAAGATTCAAGTTTTAATTATTATTGTCTTTAGTATGAAATCAAAGATTTTAAAACCACTCTTCAATAGCTATCAGTATACTGCACAAAACAGCATTCCCCCCCTCTAAGCTATCACATAATCCTAAAATATAATAAAAGCGAAACAGCATGCAAGCACAAAACAATTGAAAAAGCAATAAAAGTTCATGCAATAAGTAGATCAGTGAAAACTCCAAGCAAACAAAGAGAGGGGGAAAAGGCACACAGCTCACACCTTTATGGGGGGAAAAATTCAGAAAGAGAATTCAGCAAATGAAAAGGATAGCAATGCTGTTAGCATTTAGGTTTATATGCCACCCTATAGTGCTTTACAGCACTATAGGGTGGCACTGGGCGGTTAACAATGTAGAAGCATTATTGCATTTCTCCCCAACAATTTGGCTCCTTGTTTTACGGACCTCAGAAGGATGGAAGGCTGAAGGAATCTTGAGCCCTGTCAGAATTGAACTCCAGGCTGTGGCCAGAGTTTGCCTGCAACACTGCACTTTAACCACTGTGACATCAGAGCTCATCAATGAGAAGTGGCAGGAGGTTGCAAGTTGCTCCCACTCCAACTGCTTTTTCTTCCAATGAGCCCAAAGGTGACATGGGCATCTTGCACTCTGTAGGATCTGCCTGCCTGCTCCCCATATGCCTGCCTATAGCACCTGCCCAGCCAGTATTCCATTGTGCTTGCCTGCAGCACCCATTCTCCTGTGCTTCATTGTGCCCAACTGTGGCACCCACCTGTCTGTTCTTTGTAGCACATGCCTACATAACTTGCCTGTTTGCCCACTAGCTTGCCTATCTAAGATAGGGTTTCAGCAGCAGAAGCAAGCATTTCTGGGTTCCTATTTCTTCCTACATTATGTTCATATGAGGTCCTTGCTTAAACAGGGCAACAGGGACTGGTGGAATTGCTATCTCTAAGTGATACAGACACATGGCATCGTGCAATATATCTGCATTGCTTTGCTTAATGGTGGAAATTCTGCTCTCAGCCGCCATCATAACTCATGTATTTTTTTTCCTGTTTCATTGCTATGACATTGGAATGTATAATCTTTTAAAATAAGCACCTATATAAGCCACTGATTTCCCAAAAGTAAATTAACATGTGAAACATGTTCTGTCTCAAAGGGAAGCACTGTATCACAGAACTGAATCTAATAATCCAGTGTGTTATATATCATGTGACCAAATGAGCGCTATATTTCCAATAATTAATGGAATCCAGCAATTCATCCCTGGGTATGTATCCAACAGGCATGAAATATTTTTGTTAAATTAATTGTAATTTTAAACTGTGTCATAAAAGTGTTGAAATGCTCTTCCATTAATGTTCATAGACTAGACATTGCTATTCCTGATTCCGTGCTTCTGTTCTTAAATATCTAATATAGTGTATTCTGGCAAGGATTTATAATTACACATTATAGCCTTATTTGGAAATTATGTGTAAATCTTTAATTCTAGGTGGGGTATGAAGTGCTTAGAACTATCAGTCTCTTCCCTGTCATTTTTAAGTGAAGCTATTGTCACTCCCCCCCCTTTTTTTTTTGCAAATGATAATTGTGATGCACTCCCTAAGTAACAAAAGTAAATTTAAAAAATCTACATGTGGTTCTATTTAGGAATTCTGGGAGTTGAAGTCCACAAGTCATAAAGGGGCCGTAGTTCCTGGCCTCTGTCTTAGGGGAAGTAGTTAAGAAAGAACCAAGTCATTAAGGATATAAAGGAAAAGTGTCACCTGAAGGACACAAAAGAAATAGGGCCTGAGCACATGGAAAACCCCTCCCACATCCCATTAACAACTACAGGACTTGAGAAGCAACAAAGCAAGGGCTTTGGGGGGATAAAAGAGATCCTGATCAGGGGTGGGTTCCTACCGGTGCGGTCCAGTGCGTAGCTCCGGTAGGGATCTGCCGATAATGCAATTTGCACGTGACTGCTCCAATACCGTCTCCACCGGGCAGTCGCGCGCGTCGCCATTTTTTTTTACGAATTTTGGGCAATTTTGCTTCCACGCATGCGCGGAAGCAAAATCACGCCGAAATCTCGCGAGGGGACACGTGTGTGAGAGAGATTTCAGCGAGATTTTGCTTCTGCGCATGCGCGGAAGCAAAATTGCGCCAAAATCTTGCGTGCACGTGCATCCCCTGGTGAGATTTTGCTT
Organism: Diadophis punctatus similis; assembly: GCA_023053685.1. Taxonomy (NCBI): domain Eukaryota; kingdom Metazoa; phylum Chordata; class Lepidosauria; order Squamata; family Dipsadidae; genus Diadophis; species Diadophis punctatus. The sequence continues at coordinate 988,248 of JALIGW010000034.1, forward strand.
CCTCACATGCACAGAAGCAAAATCGCACGAGGGGGCGCACGTGCACGCCCACAAAGCATGGAGAAACGCGGAGCAGCGCACGGGTCTCGGTAAGTAAGCAACTCGCCCCTGGTCCTGATGTCTGTCCAATTTTGGATCCAGACTTGGCGGCTTCCGTCCTACTGGCCAGTACCTCCCAGCCTAGTTGAGAAGAACATAGGTAATGGATGAGTGTGTGAGGAAAAATAAATATTAGGCTGTAACCAGAAAAGTTTTGCTGTTATTTTAAATTCACTGGCTCTCCATGTATTCTAAAGAACTGGTTGTGCCTCAATGTTCGGTTCAAAGTGATTCAAGTGTGGCTATTTTCTTGAGCTGTGAGTGTGTGTGAGCGAGCGAGTGACCAAAATCTTGTCCTGAGCGAATACCTGCAGAAGTCAAGAGTGAGGCTTGAACTAGACAGCAAATAAGGACTGCCTCTTAAGTTCCCTTATGTGTTCCCAACTTTTTATTCAAGCAGAAAGCAAGTCTATAAATGAATTGTTTCCTCAAGCTTGTCTGGCACATAAAATTACCCGACAGGCTCAAGTACATCACCCATTTAAGTCAATATTGGGGTCTCATTCAGAGAACTTTGAAAAACGTTCTGATGGATAATGGAAACATTTTATTTTGCAGGCACTTTCCTATCCTTGGTCATTTGTGTATTTATGCCTCGGCTCTGTTGAAGCATTTTATTTTCACATCTAAAAAGATCATTTCAGGGTTGAGCAAACACAGCACATTCAGCCGCAGATGGAATACATGTGCTACAGTTCATTCTTTGGAAAGTTTATGAAAAAGGCTGGCTTGGTTTTGAAATATTAAAGGGTCTTCTGAAGGCAGAGATCAGATGAGAAATGTTAAATAAAGAGGCTGATCTGGTTGAATACATAAAGGATAAAATATTTCTTCTTGTTGTTGCTCCTGGGAACTTGTTAGCCCAAACCTCAAAAGCCATTGGCAGAACAAAGATGTTCCACTCCTCTGCCTCTGCTGCCACAATATGGCAGAGCAAGGAACCCATTGAGTTAAACAGCAAAGCCTTGTTGTATCCATGTGTTGGCATAGCAGTGGTCATCTTTCTGCAGCACATTCAGCGAGAGTTCCAGGCACTGTTCTAATCCAGGAGAAGAAAAAAAGGAACTGCCTAGGGGAGATAAGCATGGAGTGCTGAGTGGCTCAGCTCTTGTACCCAGCAGTGCCTGGCCATCTCGATTAAAATTAAAAAAAACCATGAAGGATAGATCCAAATCTGTAGGGTGGAGTTTCACAGATGTAGTATTACTCTGTTAATGGCAGATGATAGATAGATAGATAGATAGATAGATAGATAGATAGATAGATAGATAGATAGATAGATAGATAGATAGATGATGGATGGATGGATGGATGGATGGATGGATGGATGGATGGATGGATGGATGGATAGATAGATAGATGATGGATAGATAGATAGATAGATAGATAGATAGATAGATAGATAGATAGATAGATAGATGATGGATGGATGGATGGATGGATGGATGGATAGATAGATAGATAGATGATAGATAGATAGATAGATAGATAGATAGATAGATTGATTGATTGATTGATTGATTGATTGATTGATTGATGATAGGAGAGAGGGGGGAGGGAGAGGGAGAGGGAGAGGGAGACGGACAGACAGACAGACAGATGATACCTAGATAGATGGATAGATGGATAGTTAGATAGCTAGATAGGCTGACAGACAGACAGGCAGGCAGGCAGGCAGTAACATCCTATGCACAATGTAAAAATTAAAAATGTGCATTGCACAGGTGGCCCTCAGGGTATGACCATTTGTTCAATGAGCATTCAAACCTACGACACTGCCGAAAACGGGGGACCTTATGATGGGTTTTTGGAGTTCTGGCTGTCTCAGCATCCCTGTGGTCACATGAGATCACAACTCAAGCATTTGGCAACCAGCTCACAATTATGACATCGCAATAAGCCAGTCATGTGATCGCAATTTCCAATTTTTCCTACTGGCTTCCCAAAAGGAGTCATTGGGGAAACCAACAGGAAATTGGAAGTCATGGTCACCTGACCCATATGATCCTGGCTTAACTATGGCAGCCAGGATTGCCAGAATTGCCATAGGACAGAGTTGTCAAGCTGGCAGCCTGCAGGGCGGATGCGTCATGCGCAGGCCATGCCTACCCCAGCTCCGTGAAGGGGAAAAACATCATGAAACATCATGTGACAGCAACGTAACACGGTGAGTTTGACACCCATGCCATAGGACATCACGCTTCACAACCATGTCACTTTGCAACAGCACTTCTGATCCCATTTGCTGTTGTAACATGAAGACTACCTGTAAATATTTTTAAGCACCTGTGCTGTAAATGTGACTAGGAGCCCTATTTAGGTGCGATTCTCAGAAATACTGGACACATGGAATATAAGGACACACATCCATTCATGCGTTGAGTTCATTGAGTTTGCATTTTTACTGCAAGGAATGGAAATCATAGTTCCACATGTGCCCAGCAGCAAGAAAAACCCTGCTGTGTAAAGTGCTACATTGCCTTTATTTTGAAAGAGACAAGCCAGAATAAGTTCTATTAATCAGACGCGATTGTGCACATTCTTTCTTCTCTTTGTGGAAACTGTATCATTAATTAAACAAATGTTTGCTTTGACATGCTTTAAAATGCAAAGCGGAGATAGATATGGTTATTGGTAACCCTGCCTGTCTTGGATAAGGGTTTTATGACCTTCTAGCCTTTCAGTAAGGAATTTAAGGGCTTGATGGTGCTTTTTCTGCTAAAAACATTATTCCTAGCCTTCCCAGGGATCATTTTATTAAAGCGAGATTAAAGAAACACACCTGAAATTCAAAGCCCACTTTAAGATGGAGTTTTTTTGTGGATTGAGTGCTTAGTCATTACTACCTGTTGATGTCTTACATTACACTTAATCCTCAGGGATTCATTTCATATCTGTCCAAACTGACAAGGAGGAGTGAAAGGAGAAAACATTTGTACAGTAATAGACTGCAAAATGGAGGTTAAGAAGCCTAAACCCATCATAACGGCTGGGGGAAGGTACAGCCAAGAGCAAACCATCAAAAATAGGGGTGAACCACGGAGAAATGAAAGAGAGGTGAGCCATAATATTAAGGAGCTTGGACATATTGATCCATCTTTTTGCATTACTGTTCCTGTATGCAAAGACCCTACAATTGGAACTAAACTGAGGACAACTTCAAATCACTTCCATGGTTTGTTTGAAGATAGAGGATTGGCTTCTGTTACTATTTGTTCATTCACCACCCTTAACAGCACTTCATTCACCAGCAATTAACAGAACGGTGGTGACCACAGTTGCTCATCCCTATTATCTGCTCTACCTTTATCTCTCTGCCTCTCCTAAATATAGAAAATATATCTGGCCTTTTACAAATCCAGGGATTTATTGATCAGATTCTAAGCTCAGAATCTCAGGAACAGCTTTTCAATTTCTTTTTTTTAAAAAGAAGGATGGTGATGATAACAGAATAACAGAGTTGGAAGGGACCTTGGAGGTCTTCTAGTCCAATCCCCTGCTCAGGCAGGAAACCTTACACCACTTCAGACAAATGGTTGTCCAATCTCTTCTTAAAAGCCTCCTCTATTGGAGCACCACAACTTCTGGAGGCAAGTTCTTCCACTGATTAATTGTTCTAACTGTCAGGAAATTTCTCCTTAGTTCTAGGTTGCTTCTATCCTTGATTTCCATCCATTGCTTCTTGTCCAGCCTTTGTGGCATCCCCTTAAATATTGGAACACTGCTATTATGTCATCCCTAGTCTTTCTTTCATTAAACTAGACATACCAAATTCCTGCAACCGTTCTTCATATGTTTTAGCTTCCAGTCCCCTAATCATCTTTGTTGCTCTTCTCTGCATTCTTTCTAGAGTCTCAACATCTTTTTTTATATCATGGTGACCAAAACTGGATGCAATATTGCAAGTGTGGTCTTACCAAAGCAATATAAAGTGGCATTAACACTTTGTGTGATTTTGATTCTATACCTCTGTTAATGCAATTTAGGATTGTGTGTGTTGGCTTTTTTAGAAGCTGCAGCACACTGCTGGATCATATGTAAGTGATTGTCCACTAGGACTCCAAGATCCCTCTCAGTTACTACTATTGAGCCAGGTACCACCTATTCATCACCATCATACCTTTTTTTAAATGAAAAATTTGCTATCCTTTCACATCATCCAAAATCAACTGATGAAGCATCCTTCCACTTAGTAGCTGTGCCAAACTCCCCTCATCAACTTCATGAAATAAACAGTCAAAAGAATTAATGTTTACAAAGTAGTGTTTCCTCAATATGCCTTCTTATAATTAAAAGACATTTGGAAGTGAAGATGAAATATTTGAAATCTATGGCTAGGCTTATCTTACTGGCTATGTTTTCATGATGGCACATTTGTCATTTTGTTAAGGGGCAATCAAACCCAGAAATTTTATTTGAGGGATGCGTTCGTAAGGGCTTTTTGCACTTACTTCGCAATGATACCAATGTGATGAAGCAGAAAGTGAAAGATGGATTGGGACCAACTAATTTCTCTATGTCTACTATTTCCCATCCTTTTCCTTGCCTTATTGGTTTTTGCAAGAGGGTAATGAGCAGATCAGCATGGCTGTTAAATGAGGTTGCTTTCATGAGAGTAGAAGGGGGACGACTTTGAAGGTACCATCTTAAGATGATGAGGATAAAGGAGAAAAAGAAGGCTTTCTAAATGCTTACCTTCTGCAATTGGAGACTTTATTGATGAATAATTTAGATGGCATCTTAGCTCTTCTCCATGTGCAACAATGTTTTGTGATTTAATTATGTGTTTCTGGATCAAAAAAAAATCCACTTCAGGCATGATATGAAAATATTCTGTTTTATGAAAAAGTTCAATAGACAGCATGAATATTGACAGTGTATATTTCAGAACTTCTTTTCAACCTACTCACACCCATCACACAGAGTCTACAACTTGTTTTGCAAGAACTTACCTGCCATTCCACTAGGATAGAATTTGCATAGTAATGAGAGAGGTTGTCAACATTCAGATTGGAATACAAACCTATCCTAACTCTAATGCACAGTTTCTCTCCAAAGTTTCAGGAAATAGAGATTTTGCAAAAAAATTCACATGTAATTAATGCATAGCGTATAGTTTTTTATAATCATAATATTGTGGTCTGGCCCCAGAATTCAGTTCTTGGCCCCAGAAATACCAAAATAAACCTTTTTTCTCAATGGCAATCCTTTTGATTATTGTTAACTCTAAAACCAGACAAACCCTAACTTTTAGAAATCCTTTGTTCTATGTGCATTTTTTTTTTATTAATGTCAATTCTCGTTACTGTTGCTTTATTGCAGGGTAGAGCTGAGGAATTTTCTCGGTTTCTGGCGGATAAAGTCATTCAGATTCGGACAGACCTGGACTCCGATTGGGCAGTACAGGCCGAGATGACCGGGGCAGGTCTTAGTCCGGTTATCTGGGATAGGTTTGAACCGGTGACTCCTGAGGATGTAGACAAGGCCATAGGAGTGATGAGCTCCGCCACCTGTTTATTGGACCCGTGCCCCTCCTGGCTGGTTTCGGCCACCAGGGAGGTGTCACGCGGCTGGCTCCAGGTGTTGGTCAACGCTTCCTTGAGAGAGGGGTCCGTCCCGCAGCCCTTAAAAGCTGCGGTGGTGAGACCCCTCCTCAAGAAGCCTTCCCTGGACCCGGCGGATTTAAAGAACTTCCGTCCAGTCTCCAACCTTCCCTTCGCGGGGAAGGTTGTTGAGAAAGTGGTGGCGCTCCAGCTCCTACGGCTGTTGGATGACACGGATTTTCTGGATCCCTTTCAATCAGGTTTCAGGCGCGGCTACAGTACGGAAACGGCTTTGGTCACCCTGATGGATGATATCTGGCGAGCCCGGGATGGAGGTTATTCCTCTATCCTGGTGCTACTTGACCTCTCAGCGGCCTTCGATACCATTGACCATGGTATCCTTCTGCGTCGTCTCGGAGAGGTGGGGGTGGGCGGCACTGTTTTGCAGTGGTTCTCCTCCTTCCTCTCTGACAGGACGCAGTCGGTGCTGACAGGGGGGCAGAGGTCGAGCCCTAGGCCCCTACTATGTGGGGTGCCTCAGGGCTCGGTCCTCTCGCCCATCCTGTTTAACATCTACATGAAGCCACTGGGTGAGATCATCCGACGACACGGGGTGAGGTATCAGCAATATGCTGATGATACCCAGTTGTACATCTCCACCCCGTCTCAATTCGGGGAAGCCGTAGATGTAATGGGCCGCTGCCTGGATGATGTTAGGGTCTGGATGGGGAAGAACCGGCTAAAACTTAACCCTGACAAGACTGAGTGGCTATGGATATTGCCTCCTAAGGACGTGACCAACTGTCCCTCCTTGGTTCTTGGGGGAGAGAAATTAGCTCCCTCAGAACGGGTCCGCAATTTGGGTGTCCTCCTAGATCCACAGCTTAAATTGGAACAACATCTTTCAGCTGTGGCTAGGGGGACCTTTGCACAAGTACGTCTCGTGCACCAATTGCGACCCTACTTGGAGAGGGAGGCACTTCTCACAGTCACTCATGCCCTCATCACCTCACGGCTGGATTACTGCAATGCGCTCTACACCCTTGAAGAGTGTCCAGCGACTGCAACTGGTGCAAAATGCAGCTGCGCGAGCTGTGGTGGGTGCTCCTAGATGCACCCACGTAACACCAATTCTCCGCCAGCTGCATTGGTTGCCCATTAGTCTCCGGATCCAATTCAAGGTGTTGGTCGTTACCTTTAAAGCCCTACATGGCTCAGGGCCAGGTTACCTTCGGGACCGCATCCTGCCGCATACCTCCCTACGACCGGTCAGGGCCCACAGAGTCGGCCTCCTCCAGGTCCCATCGACCAAACAATGTCGGTTGGCGGGGCCGAGGGGGAGGGCCTTCTCTGTGGGAGCTCCCTCCCTGTGGAACCAGCTCCCCCCGGAGATCAGGACTATCCCCACCCTGCTGGCCTTCCGGAAAGCAATAAAAACTTGGCTCTTCTGGCAGGCGGGGTGAAAGTGTGACGATACTCTTTTAATTTTTATATGTTATATGTTTTTTAACTATTGTATTTTACTGCATTGTATTGTCGAAATGGATCCGAATATGTTGTGAGCCGCCCAGAGTCCCTAGGGAGTTGGGCGGCATACAAATCCATTTAATTAAATCCATTTAATTAAATCCACAGAGTGGTGAATCTTAGCAGGGAAAGCAAATCCTATCTCCCAATCTTGCCTCCAACACACCGCACCAGGTTTTATCTCCACATCGAGAGTGCATGCATTTAAAGATATACAGGTGGTCCTCGACTTATGGCCACAATTGAGCCCAAAATTTATGTTGGAAAGTGAGAAATTTGTTAAGTGAATTTTGCCCCATTTTACGACCTTTCTTGCTAAGTGAATTGCTGTGGTTGTTAAGTTAGTCACACAGTTGTTAAGTGAATCCAGCTTCCCCATTGACTTGGCTTGACAGAAGGTCACAAAAAGTAATTGCTTTTGACCCTGGGAACTACAATCATCATAAATATGAACCAGTTGCCAAGTGTCCAAATTTGGATCATGTGACCATGGGGATACTGCAGCAGTCATAAGTGTGAAAAACGGTCCTAAATCACTTTTTTTCAATGCTGTTGTAACTTTAACAGTCAAATGAACTGTTGTAAGTCAGGGCTGTCAAACTCCACCCCCCTCATTTAGCAAAGGTGGGAAAAGTCGCAATACATCAAGAAAAACAAAATGCACAGGTACAGTATATGTGGTACCTTGCTCAACAGTAGTAACTGTGAGATGGATCTTGGAGTCCTAGTGGGCAACCATTTAAAGCAATGTGGAGCAGCTGCCAAAAAAGCCAACACAGTTCTAGGCTGCATTAACAGAAGGATAGAATCAAGATCACGCGAAGTGTTAATACCACTTTACAATGCCTTGGTAAGGCCACACTTGGAATACTGCATTCAGTTTTGGTCGCCACGATGTAGAAAGGATTTGAGACTCTAGAACAGTGGTTCCCAAAGTGGGCGGTACCGCCCCCCAGGGGGCGGTGGGAACCCTTAGGGGGGCGGTGAGAGGTAAGGGTGGAGACAGGGGGGCGGTGAGAGGGTCCAGGGGGGCGGTAGGTGGTTCGCCGGTCCGGTCCCCGTGCTGCCACCCATGTCCACCCAATTGCCCGCTCACCGCTTTTCCCGCCACTCTTTTCCCGGGGGGGACTGGGCGGGCCGCGAGACGGGCATCTTACTGGACTTTTAACAGCTCCGTGTATCTGTCGTCTGGTCTCTTTGCACTGGTCTCCAACCTTGGCAACTTTAAGACTTGTGGACTTCAACTCCCAGCAAAGCTGGCTGAGGAATTATGGGAGTTGAAGTCCACAAGTCTTAAAGTTGCCAAGGTTGGAGACCCCTGGAAAGCTTGCAAAATACAGAAACTCTTCTCGCGAGGGTGAGCAATTAACAACTCGCAGCGAGAAGAGTTTCTGTATTTTGCAAGCTTTTTTCCCTAGAGGCCAGCCGACAGAAACATGGAGCTGTTAAACCAGTAAGACACGGGACTGAGGGGGCGGACAGGGGCTGGGTGGAGGGGTGGGCAGGGGCTGGGTTGGGGGGTTGGGGTGGGGGGCACCCCAAACACCCAGTACCACCCCCTTCCCCATCCCACTGAAGATCCCAGGTGCCCAGCCTCCTGTGCCCCCCCCAGCAACCTCTCCGCATGCCCGTCTCACGATGTGGCCTTCGGCCTCGCCTCCTCTGCCCACCTAACACACTGCTCTTGCTCGTCCCTGCGATGCCATCTTCCCCTGCCCCTGGATGGATAGCAATTTAGGCAGGCACGACACACCACCAGGTGAGGAGGGGGATTTCCAGCTGTGCCTGCTGGGTACAGGAGTTCCCCACTCCACCCGGCCTTGGTCCTCCGAACTGCTCTGTGCCAAGGAAGGCAATTCGGAGGGTGCCAGCGCTTCCCACGGGGGAGGGGGTGTATTTCCAGGAAGCCCCTTGAATGTGCCAGTGTGGGGGGAGGGGGAGAAGACCCTCCCCCATGTGCATCTGTCCCACCCACCCCCTCCATTGACCACTTCTGCAGTTTCCTTTCCTTTCCAGGCTCTGTTTGGTCATCCAGTTGAGCCAGCCTTGGTGAGGAACCAAAATGGCTTGTGTGTTTGTTTGTTTGTTTGTTTTTGCAACCAAATACAAACCAGGTTTGGGGGAACCGGTTTCAAAACCTCCCAGTTTTCCAAACCTGGATGTTTTTGGCCACACACACACACACACACACTCACACACACCCAGTGGCTCAATGTGGGATAGATTTCCCACCCACCTCCAGCCCCTCTTTTTAAACATGCCCCTCTTCCTCGCAGACAGAAGCACGTTTTAAATTGCCATAGGCAGAGCCCAGAGGAGCCAATGTAGTCCCACGGTGTGTGCGATTATATATATAGATAGATAGATAGATAGATAGAGAGAGAGAGAGAGAGAGAGAGAGAGAGAGAGAGAGAGAGAGAGAGAGAGAGAGAGAGAGAGAGAGAGAATAAGGAAAGAAAAAGGAAGGAAGGAAGAAAAGAAAGAAAAGAAAAGAAAAGAAAAGAAAAGAAAGAAAGAAAGAAAGAAAGAAAGAAAGAAAGAAAGAAAGAAAGAAAGAAAGAAAGAAAGATGGTAGGTAGGTAGGAAGGAAGACAGAAAGAAAGAAAAAGATGGTAGGAAGGAAGGGAGACAGACAGAAAAAGAAAGGAGGGAAAGGAGGGAAGAAGGAAAGAAAAAGGAAAGAAAGATGGTAGGAAGGAAGGAAGACAGACAGAAAAAGAAAGGAGGGAGGGAAGGGAAGGGAGGGATGTAGCAAAGAAAAAGGAAAGAAAGAAAGAAAAAGAAAGAAAGAAAGAAAGAAAGATGGTAGGTAGGAATGTAGACAGAAAGAAAGAAAGAAAAAGATGGTAGGAAGGAAGGAAGACAGTCAAAAAGAAAGGAGGGAAGGGAGGGAAGAAGGAAAGAAAAAGGAAAAAAAGAGGGAGAGAGGGAGGAAGGAAGGAAGACAGAAAGAAAGAAGAAAGAAAGAAAGAAAGAAAGAAAGAAAGAAAGAAAGAAAGAAAGAGAAAGAAAGAAAGAGATGGAAGGAAGGAAGGAAGGAAGAAAAATGGTAGGAAGGAAGGAAGACAGAAAGAAAGAAAAAGAAAGAAAAAAAGAAGGGGAAGGGAGGAAAGAAAGAAAGAAAGAAAAAGGAAGAAAGAAAGAAAGAAAGAAAGAAAGAAAGAAAGAAAGAAAGAAAGAAAGAAAGAAAGAAAGAAAGAAAGAAAGAAAGAAAGAAAGAAAGAAAGAAAGAAAGAATTATGACCACAATTGAGCCTAACATTTTGGTTGCTAAGCAAGAGCGTTGTTAAGTGAGTTTCACCACATTTTACAAGTTGGCCATGCCCACCCGGTCACCTGACCACTAAACCACGCCCACCTGAGGGGGTGGGGTGGGGGGCGGTGAGGATGAGTTTGTAGCACCAAGGGGGCGGTGGACTGAAAAAGTTTGGGAACCACTGCTCTAGAAAGAGTGCAGAGAAGAGATGGGAGACATGATAGCAGTGTTCCAATATCTCAGGGGTTGCCACAAAGAAGAGGGAGTCAAGTTATTCTCCAAAACACCTGTGGGTAGAACAAGAAGCAATGGGCGGAAACTAATCAAGGAGAGAAGCAACTTAGAACTAAGGAGAAATTTCCTGACAGTTAGAACAATTAATCCGTGGAACAGCTTGCCTCCAGAAGAAGTGAATGCTCCAACACTGGACGTTTTTAAGAAGATGTTGGATAACCATTTGTCTGAAGTAGTGTAGGGTTTCCTGCCTAAGCAGGGGGTTGGACTAGAAGACCTCCAAGGTCCCTTCCAACCCTGTTATTCTATTCTATTCTATTCTATTCTATTCTATTCTATTCTATTCTATTCTATTCTATTCTATTCTATTCTATTCTATTCTATTCTCACGTGACGCTGCTGTGACACTGCAAGTTTGAAACCCCTGTTGTAAGTTGAGGACTACCTGTACAGCAGGGGTTAGTTCCACTTACCTTCCCTACCGGTTCACATTGCGACGGGTCACGTAGGGGAACTGACCCTCTGCGCATGTTCTTTGCCAGCTGCGGTGACCAGAGAACTGGTTCGGGGGCGTGGACAGCCAGCCATCGCTGCCGGTTCAGTGAGTGGGTGCAAATATCCGCCACCGGTAGGGGTGAACCGATCCGAACGGCAGCAACCCACCACTGCTGTACAGGCAGATACAGGTTTCCACATTATCTGGAGCCTTGAGCAATTAGGTTCCCAGCGACATCTGGCTGTTGATCTACAGGCTTCCAAAATAGCAGAACCTGGCATTTAATACACAGATCTTTCAATGAAGGCTCAGGAAAGGTCATGCGACATCATGGCCAATGTCAGAAGAAGCAATCTCACTCCTCCGATGCAGGATTCAGAGAAGGCGTAAGACAATTTGTGTTTCTGATTCAAGCTTCAAGGGCTTTAAGCTCTGAGATTCATTTCCAAATAAGATTCGTCCCTGTGCTGTAATGGGGAAACACGAAAATGCCTGCAGCTGCTTCATTGCTTTTTTTTTTGTAGAATGGATGGAAATAGAAAGGATGATAGATCCTTTAGAGCACATTTCCCCTGCTAAACTTCAGCTGAATATTTTCAAGAGTTTCTGGCAAGAGGTTTTTGAAACATTCCCCCTTGCACTTATGTTAAGGCAGGGATGAAGAAAAGGCCAGCAAGGAGAATCTCCTTGTGGTCCAGCAACGAGTCCATCTCTTGCCTAAGCAATGGTCTTACTCAAGTTAATAATGATGTTCGTCCATCATATTCGAAGAAAACCTTGACATCTATCATAGACCTGAGTTGCCTGTGTGCAGGTCCACAGCTAAAGCTCCCAGTGTATCCACACCTGCTACTTTGTCGCTCGCCCATCACCACAGGACTTTTCACGGGAATTGGGGGGGATGTCAAGACTTGTGCGTGAATTGAAGTGAGGGAGAGGTGAACATAGTCAGCCTCACTCTCTCTTCCCAGATCCTATCTTGTTCCAAATAGCAGGACAAGAGTCGAGACAGTTGGAGATGGGCTGGGCGCAGTGGTTGACCAGGGCGTCTTTCATGTTTTGCCGTGCTCTTAGCATACCACATCGCTTGCAGAGACCGCCTTCATGACCGTTGTCCTATTCTAGTAGGTTTCATCCGCTCAGTCCGCCAGAATCTGTCTTCACATGCTCGGGATAGATAAGTCCCTATCTCACCGAAGGTCAATGACCCAACGGCTACTCTCAACCTGGTTTGGCTAGCCTGTCGAAGCTGTTGCCCGGGTGTGCCGCTGCGCATGCTACAGCTGCTAGGAGCCACAGGTGAGAGCTGAGTGACAGGTGGGGACCAAAGGTGAACGAGCTGCCCTAAAAGCTGCCATAAAATGAGCTGCCATAAAAGGACGTGACATGCCCCTACACCCTACACCCTACACCAGAGGTGCTACCCCACCCTGAGCACCCCATACACCCCAGTTAATAATAATCCCGTCTTTAAATAGTTTTCAAAAACAGTCTATTGCTTTCATGGGCTTGGTGTAGCACTAAAGAATAATGACTGATTTACTATTATAGATGGTACAGAGAGTCCTTGACTTACAACCACAACTGAGCCTTTGGCCATTTTGCAATCTTTCTTGACATATTGTTAAGTGAATCCCTCCTGTTATTAAGTTGGTAACCCCGTTGTTAAGTGAGTTTGGCTTCCCCATTGACTTTGCTTGTCAGAAGATTGTAAAAGGTAATGGCTTGACCCAGGGATGCGGCAAGCATCATAAATAAGAATCAGTTGCCAAGGGTTTGAATTTTTTGATCATGGGACCATGGGGATGCTGCAACAGTCATGTAAAAAACATTCATAAGTCACTTTTTTTTCAGCGCTATTATAACTTTGAACAGTCACTATATGAACTGTTGTAAGTCAAGGACTACCTATATAGATTTCCTACTACCAGTTCCTGAATTTTTGTCATAGTCAGTTGGTAAACTAGCAAGGCTCCCTCAACTCTAATAGGATTTGATCAGGGACGGGTTCCTTTTACCTTTTCCTACTGGTGTGCATTGCAATGTTTCGTGCATGCGCGCTTCCTACGCTCGTGTGCACGTTTGCGTCCCAGCGTGCAATTTTACTTCCGTGCATGCTCAGAGAGCCGAAAAATTGCCGAAAATTAGGAGAAAATATGGCAATGTGCACGGACCGGCACAGACAGCACCGGAACCATCACGCCTAAATTAAGTCAACAGGAGGCTACTACCGGAGCGCCCGCACTGGACTGCACCGGTAGGAACCCACCTCTGGATTTGATTCTCATGGTGATTCAGAGGACTGCAAAAGACTACCTAGGCTTGGTTCGTGAATCAATTTTGCACAATGTCCAAAATTTTCAAGGGGCAATAATCAGGCATACCTATATGCCAGTAGCATGAATGAGAAAATTTTCAGGACAGATGAATATTCACTAATAAGGTTTGAAATTAGTCATGGGTTTCTGAATCAAGCTGAAGAAAATTTGCCCATCGTTAGCTGCAGAGAGAGAGTGGCAGTAGGTTCAAACCCCAGATTAGCACCTGATGCATTGCATTATTACTTTGTCAGTTGTGAATGTTTAGCCCATCGGTTCCTGTTATTCTTAGAAGATGAAAAGATGAAACTCCAGTCACCAAACCTCTCCTTATCTCCCTATGTCTATTTGCAGAGCACTTTCATTAACTAGGCATTGTATAGAGATCAACATGCAACACAGACAAAGGGAGTCTGGAGGGTAGAGGAAGAAAAGAGAGATCAATTTGTCAGGTCATAACAAAGAGGTATGTTGTCTTGCTAACAGGCGTTTATAACCAGTTCTTGCCAGCTGATCTTCGTTTGCTGGTATTCCTGCTCAGATGGTGGCAATGCAATTACCCACCAGTCTTTGCTCCTCTTCTTAGAGCCTCAGTGACCTTCCCTTTATGTTTACTGCTACTGAGAAACCAATTGTTCAACTGCATAACGTTGTCTGTGTGGAGGGCAAAGTTAGGTTCCTGCAGCTGCTTAGTCTGTGGCTAATGGCTGGGCCAGTCTGGTCCTCCCCTTTCCATGGTGCTTTTTGTAAGAAGGCAACAATGGGGGCATGTTGTAATCTGCCAATCAATCCATTCCCTGCTCCTAAAATAGGCCCACTAGTAAAAGAGAAAAAGAGAGAGATGATGAGGATGAGGATGATTGTTTGAGGTGACTGGAAAGCAATAGCACTTTTAGCAATAGCACTTTACTTATATACCGCTTCATAGTGCTTTACAGCCCTCTCTAAGCGGTTTACAGAGTTCAGCATATTGCCTCCAACAATCTGGGTCCTCATTTTACCCACCTCGGAAGGATGGAAGGCTGAGTCAACCTTGAGCCTAGTGAGATTTGAACAGCTGAACTGCTGAACTAGCAGTCAGCCTGCAGTCGCAGCATTTTAACCACTGCACCACTTCAGCTCTGGAAAGAAAGAAGTGCTTTAACCAAATTCTCAATTAAACAATCCCAAATAATATCCCTGTGAGAGATGTTCTAGGCAGGGGCTTTTAGTCCTCAAACTAGTAATGACTAGGGATGTAAAAGATCCATTGCAAATTGTCTCTTAAGCAAAATGACATGATCTGATAAAACAGAATCCAAAGCTATCTCGGCATGAATAAGCATGTGAGATTCAAAGTCAGCGAAGGGGTCATCCCAAAATATTTTATAACTTAGACATGGTTTTTAAAAAAACCTATTTTAATGAAATTGCATACAAAGAAAGAACCCATTTGGGATAGAGGTGCCACAAATAAAGCTTATATTCGAGGAAGTTGTATAGAACGAAGCCCATGGAAGGATACAAAAAAAAGAGGTTACAAGTTATCTCTTGAAAGTTATGCACAAGTATGCAAATATTGTTCTGTAATGTAAATTAAGAAGATGTTTCTGTGGGGGTTGCTAAAACCTAATGACACATAATAAATATTTCAATCAATCATTCAGAGGAAGTTGCAATGAGGGTGAGAACTATGAGGATATAATGAATTGTCTCTTTAAAAACCTAATTTATGGACAAATTGAACAAATTGGTTTTCAAATGCAAATCATATGGATTCATATTGCAATTAGATTAACCTGGACCTCTCTAATAACAATAAACTATGTACATCACCCTTCCTTCCTTCCTTCCTTCCTTCCTTCCTTCCTTCCTTCCTTCCTTCCTTCCTTCCTTCCTTCCTTCCTTCCTTCCTTCCTTCCTTCCTTGGTGAGATAATTTCAGCAACTGTATGAACAGGGAGGTCTCCTGAAGGCACTCAACAGTGACTTCTGAAATGTTTTCAAAGTAATCATTCTGAAATGAATGTGTTCTATTTTCTTTTCATATCATTTTTTTTAAGGAGATGAAATGTCTCATATACATGACCACATAAAACGAAGGGCAAAATAATTGCACTGACTTTATTCTTTTATATTCCTTGGTTGAATTCACACCTCTAGAGCAGTAAATCAGGAAAGCTATGATTAAGATAATGATAGTAGTGATACATCAGTGTTGAAAGACTTACTTGTTTTCAGGAGACAGTAAAAAAAGAGGCATAGCACCAGCAACATCTATTTGTGCATATTGTTGCATGCCTTCCAATAGCTATGATACCAATCCTATACATACAGCCTCCATCTTTGTGTTGTTCCTTACAGGTCATGGCATCGTTTGTTTGGTACTCAATGCCCAAGCTAGAACTTGCCGTTGTTGGCTGCCTTGTGACTCACTACATTATTCCTTATGGGAAAAATTTGTTTGGTATTCATCATTTTTGGTACTCATCACACCTCCTGCAACCAACTAAGGATGAGTACCAAAGTACCCCTGTAACAATCTCTCTTTGTTCCATTTCCCTCCTTTCAGTTCTTTGGGCTTGGATTCCAATCTCCTATTTCTCAGCCAGGTGACATTAGCAGAAAAGTGCAGGAGTCGGGCGCCTTTTTTGGGATACACCATGATGATTTCATTAATGACTTGAGTGGAGACTTCAGAATGAATCTGACCTTTGAAATGAACCGATAATCTGAATTGAGGCAACCCTTCAAATTAAACCATCTCCGCTAAGGAGATTGAAACTTCTGCTACGGCATGTTTGGGACGAGGATTTGCAGAGTGACAAAGTAGAGGTGTTCTTTCAATGCGTGTGTCTTGCGGTATCGTGTGTAGGGATGAACACAGGGACTGGGTTTTCTTCTCTGTGAGTTTTCCAACTTTTCCTGTGTGTAGGCAGAGTGGCAATTTTCAGAGAAGTTGCTACTTGCGTCATTCTACCATCTTTTCCCTTCCCTCCTGAACGCACACTGAATATGAATAGCCAGTCTTCTTTGTAACATCTCCTATTTGGTACAATTCATGTTTAGGTTTGTTCTCTTCAGCAATGGTTTTGTATGTAAAATAGCATCTTTCCCACTTGCCTACAAAATAGTGGCATATTGTACAGGTTTTGCAAATGTGAATCCTTTTTTTTTTTTACAATCTTATGATCCTGATCAGTCCTCAACACATTCAGAATGCCTTCAGAAAGGAGGAGCCCTGTAAAACTATAGAAAGTTCTTCTGATCTATTCAGACACCATCCAGGGGCAGACGGAGTTTGCACTACCTTGTGGATAAATTGTAGCTGCCATCACATTTCAACATGAAACAATGGAATTCTGTGAAAAGTTGGAAAAAAGGGGGGGGGATCCCTTTAAGTAGAAAGCAAAAGAATAGCAACCGCAGAAACAGCGGCAACTATGTGTGTGGTCAACTGCTTATTGTGTTAAATTTCACAAGGAAAAAAATGTGTTTGTCTTTTTTTAAAAAAAAAAACCTTCAAAGCATTCAGATCTTCAAAGACTTTTTCACCACTTATTCAACTGATTTATTCGAGTACACTCGGAATAGAAATAAAGACATCAATTAGAAGGATTCAGTTCTGCTCTCGGTTTGCAAATACCAGCTTCCTGGTTGTTTCTCCCAAAGAGGAGCTTTTGATTCCTCCTTCTATTCTCTTCCCGTCTGCTTCTCAACAACAGTATTCATTCGGGTCTTGAGGTTGTGGATGAAGCCAGCTCAGGAAATATATATCTTCCCGGCCGTCCTAAGAAGCAAGCTTCATTGATGCTGGTCTTCTTCATGCAAATGAGAAATTATAGCCCCTTGGATGGTCTTCAGTTACAGTGGCCAATTGCCCCAGTCAATGCAGATTAATAGGTTACTAGATTATCTGAGGGACCGTCTCTTGCTGGTCACATCTACCCGACCCATCAGAGCAGGGAGGCAGGGAATGTTGCGGGTCCTATCCCCGAGAGAGATACACCTGATGGGACTCAGAAGAAGGGCCTTCTCCATGGTGGCTCCCTCTCTCTGGAACATCATTCCACCAGAGATTAGAATGGCCCCCCACTCTAACACTCTCCTGGAAGGCGCTGAAGATCTGGTTCTGCCAGAGGGCCTGGGGAATGCAAAGTGGGATGGAGCCCATTAAATGGCTGATGTGATATGTTGTCGCCGAGGCAAGGGATGGGGGGGTTATTATATTATATTATATTATATTGTATTGTATTGTATTGTATTGTATTGTATTGTATTGTATTGTATTGTATTGTATTGTATTGTATTGTATTGTATTGTATTGTATTGTATTGTATTATTATATTATATTATATTATATTATATTATATTATATTATTATATTATATTATATTATATTATATTATATTATATTATATTATATTATATTATATTATATTATATTATATTATATTATATTATATTATATTATATTATATTATATTATATTATATTATATTATATTATATTATATTATATTATATTATATTATATTATATTATTATATTATATTATTATATTCTTGTAAGCTGTCTGTCTGTCTGTCTGTCTGTCTGTCTGTCTGTCTGTCTGTCTGTCTATCTATCTATCTATCTATCTATCTATCTATCTATCTATCTATCTATCTATCTATCTATTGTGGAATAAATAAATTGTGGCTGGCAAAGAAAGAGAGGAAAGGAAGATTGGCCAAAGTCATCTGGTGAATATACATGATCAAGGAACGGTTTGAATCTAGTCTTAGTAGCATAGTTTAATCGTGACATGTAAGTGTGAAGTCCTCAGTAAGAATGTGAGACACTGTCAGAGATCATATTTCCATTGATAAACAAAGACCTATCCTTGAATCAGCAGTGATGAGCGCATTGCCAGTGTAATCCCAGTGAATCAACAGTGGAGCAAAGCGGGGGGGAATTCTAACTAAGATCTTAGAAAAGTAGAAGAAAGCATGCCAACTTGGATAGGTTTGTTATCTGACAGCATTAAGCAATTCTGTATGTTTAAGGAGCAAGATGGCAAGTTTTATAGGGAATGAAGGAGGCATCAAAAAATTAGGACAACTAATTTCCATGGTCATGAATGCACCATTAATCCCATGGAAACTTTCTGGAATGGGGTCACCAGCTGTTACCAAATTACAAACTCTGAAAACATCTTCTCACTTATATTTTCCCTGACTGGGTTGAAATTATGGTGATTAATGTCCCTGTTGTCTAGGGAAATTTGGCATGATAAAAGATATGCACTTCTAATAGACAGAGTAATCTTTGTTGGCAGCTAATGAAGATGCTGCTTGGAATCTGGGATGATGGTGTGGTCCAAATGAAATTAATGGCAATCAAAGGAGCTTCCCCAAAGAGAGGAGAAGCAGCTGGCATCAAAGGGGACAAATTCTCCTCTTTACTGAAGAGGAGCATCCGGTCACATTTGCAGCCTCACCTTAAAATGGATCAAATCACATTGAACAAACATTAAGTGCGGTGTTTGAAAAGTTATAGAATTACACCCTGAAGAGATTTGAGTGAACCGGATCAATGGTTCTTTAAGCAATTATCTTCAGTTAAAAAGAAAAAGAAAAGAAAAGAATCTGGGTTTTCTCCTAGAAGAAGATTTGTCATGCAAGAGGAAAGCAGCCAAGGGCTTCTCTGTAGGAGATACAAAATGGAAAAGGACTTCAAGACATTGGATAAGTGTTTGGGCTAGAAACAAACAGTCCCTATTGTCCGAAGACTGTAATTGTAAAGAGAGTATTATAATACTCTGCTTTTCTTTGACATTTCCCTGTCATTCACAATAAGGGAAAGAAAGAAGATATGGAAAATACTGGTTTTGTGTTTTCACATTCATTCATTCATTCATTCATTCATTCATTCATTCATTCATTCATTCATTCATTGTATTAACTGCTTTTCCATAAAATACAGCTATCAAAACTGGGGGTCGTGAACCTGATCGACTGAAGCCCACTTCCAGGGCAACCTGGAAGCAGATTTTTATTTGCCCAAGACAAAGGGGATGAGTCTAATCCCTTCTATTCTAAATCAAAAAGTACAGTCCCTAATCTGTTTGTCTGGCACAGTGCAAGTGGCAGGACTTGCAACAGCTGCTCCCAAACAACAGCGCTTCAGTTTGTTTATATAAAACATGGCCAGGATATTGTGGTGAAATCAAAATGACCCTTCTGGTTTGGGCACAATTGGTTATCCCATGGAAGGGCGGGTGGGAGAGAAGTATTTCCTTTCATTCAATCAGCTCCACTGCACTTACTGTATATTCCCCTCAATCTATCTCCAGTCTCTAAAATTTGCCTTAGATGTTCTTTGCCATATGAGCTGACTTTGCTACATATTTCATCACATCTATCATCATCATCATCATCATCATTGTTAAGGAGTTATTGTGCTGTTGAGCACATACATAGCAGAAATAGTGATTGTGGTTGTGGTGTTGCAGTTTGATATGAGTTGCTATTCAGTCAATAAACAGACACTGTCTAGTATATATACAAATAGTTTACTTAAAGTAGTAGCAAAGTCCAGTAGGAAGTCCAAGTCATACACAGTAAGTAAGTAAGTAAATGCAAAGAATCTTCTTCTTGCCTATCTTTGTTTTAACTAACAAACAAAGATTACAGCTAACAATCAAATCTACACTATCACAGATAGTTACTCTTTTCACAGCATCTCTTCACAGTAATTTCACACAGTCACAAAGTCAATTACTCAACAGTGAAGCAGCAGAGATAATCAGCAGAGAGAGTCAGTACTTCGGATCACCATCAAACACTCAAACAGACATTCAGAGCATGCTCTCTTGCTTCCTTATATAGTAATCAGCCTACAATGCATTTAAAGCAATACACACATAACATTGATTTGTGGCTTGTTCATATATTAGCAAACCCAATTGTTTGAACAGGGTTCTAACAATCATCATCATCATCATCATCCACATTTCAAAAATTGACAGCACCAAAATCCTGCCTTCTATTTCTCAGAAAGCTGTCATGCATCATGCCTGCAACTTTTCAGCAATTCAAATATTTCATTCCGTTTGAATAAAAAACAACATTCCAACTGTGGGAGAATTCCCTAATCTAGAACAAAGAAAGGCAGAGTCTCATTTTTTTTCTCAATCCAATTTTCTGATCTAGAGTGTGGTTAACATTTGACATGCTTGGCAAGTGTCCATAACAAGCTGGAATGCCTTCAAAATGCTTATTTATGGACCCTGAGTTAACTGCCTAGTTAACTAGACCATTTTAACACTGGTTTCT
Organism: Diadophis punctatus similis; assembly: GCA_023053685.1. Lineage (NCBI taxonomy): Eukaryota > Metazoa > Chordata > Lepidosauria > Squamata > Dipsadidae > Diadophis > Diadophis punctatus. Next base: position 1,009,017 of record JALIGW010000034.1, read on the forward strand.
GTTCATTATTGTGCTTTCCCTTTAACTTCTTTACATGAGTTAGGGCTATTGCTTGTGTTAACATGAATTCTTTTGGTTCTCCCATGCCTTTGGGTTAATAAATATGAATTGCTAATAATGACACAGCCCCAAACCATTAAAAGGAGCCTTGCTAGTGCTGGTACTCTTACCAATCTTCCAAATGTGGGAGAAAGGCTACTTATGGTATGATAAAAGTAAAGTTAATGTTGATTTTAATAACCATTTTATTAGACATGACATACTAAGAGTTTGGAATAAATATAAAACAAGGCTGTCTACGAAGCTGCTCCTTTGGGTGTCACCACAGGAAGCTTTTTTAAGAAAAGAAATGGTGGCAAAGCCAGACTGGTTGATGTACGGTAAAATATCTCTCTCAACTCTGGTGATCCAATATTAAAGCCAAGGGAATAACTTGAATCAGAAGGTTATGCTTGCCACTGGTTTACTTATTAACAACTGAAAGAAAGGTTTAAACTGGATAAAAAGTGTTATGGATTTGACTTTGTTAAAAATGAATTGGAAATTTCATTATGTGGCAACGATGAGCATATTATAGCTAAGATTTATAAAATGTTATTGAAATTGAATTTGGAAAATGATTATGTAAAACATTGTATAATTCAGTGAGCAAGGAGCTTTGGATATAATGTGATGCTTGGGCAATGGGAAAATATGTGGACGAAGGGTTAAAAATGTACATTAAATTATAATCTAAAAGAAAATTTCTGTAAGTTGATGTATCATTGGTATTTAACACCAGATAAGTTATCTAAGATGTATAAAGGTATGTCAAACCAATGTTGGAAGTGTAAAAGTAAAGAGAGGACTTTTTATCATCTATGGTGGACAAGTGATAAAGCAAAAAAAAATTGGAGTATGATTCATATTTTAATACAGAAAATTTTGAAAATGGAGATCAAAATGAAACCAGAACTTTTCCTTTTGGGCCTTATAGAAAAAGAACTGGAGAAAACAATGAGAACTTCGTTATTATATATATTGACAACAGCAAGACTATTGTATGCGCAAAAATAGAAAGACACTTTGAATCCTACTATGGAAGAATGGTTGCAGAAGTTGATGGAGTTGGCTAAAATGGCAAAATTGACCACTTTCATTAAAAAAAAAGAACATAAGTACTTTTGTTTCCACATGGAGACCACTTTTAAACTTTGTGCTTGATGTGGGGAAAAAATGAAACTTTGATTTTGGGTTTTACTGATTAGACTGATAGATCTTTATAGAAATCACTTGTTCATATCATTATGAAAAAGCAAAAAGTTGAATGACTTCCGCTTGGCTCCGCAAGCATCGAGGACGCTCCTCGTTGAGCACCTGTTCCGAGGTCCCATAAAGCTGCCAGAACAGCTGTCTGGCGGCTTGAAAATCTTCTCCCCAGGCTTAGGGGAGAGATGAGAGCTGACAGGTGAGGGTAGAGCCCCCCCAGTGCCCCAGGAGACAATCTGGGGCGCGAAGGGTGAGGGCTCCCCAGGCAGCCTATCATTTGCTCCAGGACTTTGGACGCCTCCGCTTTTGCGGAGCAAGATGCCGTGACCAGCTCTGCTTTCAAGATGGGATTTATAACACTTTAATTTATTTATTTATTTATTTATTTGGTGGTTTTTATATGCTGCCCAACTCCCGTAGGACTCCGGGCGGCGTACAACATAGTACAAAAACAGTGTATAAAAACGATACAAATGATTAAAAGAATATAAAATTACAATAATATATAAAAACAGTCTATCATACAAACATGGGGGATTGATCTTAATTTCACCCCACCTGCTGGAACAGTCATGTTTTTATTGCTTTACGGAAGGCCAGCAGTGTGGGGATAGTCCTGATCTCTGGGGGCAGTTGGTTCCAGAGGGACGGTGCTCCCACAAAGAAGGCTCTCCCCCTCGGCCCCGCCAGCCGGCATTGCTTGGTCGACGGGGCCTGGATTTACTGCAGACAGCAGACAGAGAAAGGCAGGAGACTCGAATGGCAAGTACCTTAACTTTAACTCCAATGCTGACTTTCACTTTGGAAGTTACAAATTAACTGAGCTAACAAGCAACAAAATGGCGATTGAAGATTCAAAGGGTGTGGAAAGTGAAAGCTAGAATGAAAGTTTCGTTTCGTTAGCAGCCCTTTGTATGAAAACGCCTGACTCTGAGGAATTTTTTTCTTTCTCTTTGACTTTGGAATAAAATAACAAATCTAATTTTAAAACCTAAATGGCTTTAAAACCTGGAAAGACTGTTTTTAATAAAGGATTTGGCTCTTTGTCTGAAAATGTCTGAAAATGCCTGATTTTGATGAACTTTATCTTCTCTCTCTGATTTTGGACTAAAACAAAAAGTTTAACTTTAAATCTTAAATGGCTTTTAAACCTGGAAAGACTGTTTTTAACAAAGGATTTGAGCACCCTCCTGTTTATACTTCAAGAATGCAACCCACTCCTTATTCAACACCCCCACAGACTTTAACACCTGAAAAGTTATGTGAAGCTTTAAAAGTTATGAAGAATGAACTTGTTATGGAATTTAACTTAAAAATTAATGAAATTAATGAAAAAATACAGGCTGTTTCAGAGGAGATTGCTACTCGACACCAGCAATTAAGGGATGATATTATATTTGCACTTAAAGGACTGGTAGGAAATATGGAAATTATGGAGGAGGAGGTGGAAGAAATTAAACAGTCTGTGATAACTTTGGCTGAAGATATAGGTAAGACTCAAAATAATATTGAAAATTTTGAAGCTGAGGTGTTAATGATTCAATAAAGAAATATGGAGTTTGCTTTAAGACTAAAAGGTGTAAAAGAGAAAAAACAAGAAGATCTAAAAGAAAGGATGTTGGAGGCATTTGTGCACATGTTAGGAGTGACAAAAGAGGAATTGGGTATGCAAATTGATAAAATATACCGTGTCAATTCTTGGATTGCTAAACAGAAACATCTGCCAAGAGATATTGTAATATATTTTACTACAAGGGCACTACGTAATGAAATTCTACAGGCAACTTTCAAGAACAAGTTTCAGGTAGATGGACAGGAAGTAATGACATTGAAAGAAATTCCTCCTAAAATGTTGAGAGCCAGAAAGGATTATGCCTTTCTGGTGGAAGAATTGAAAAAACAGCAAATACAGTATAGATGGGAGGCTCCAACTGGGATAGCAGTGAGACATCTGGAAAAGAGATATCGGCTCAATACAATATTGAAAGCAACTGATTTTTATGTAAAAGTGTTAAAGGCCGACATATCCAAAATTCCAGAAGGAAGAAGAATGAAGGAAGCAATGGAAGATGAGAGAGAAGAGTCGTTGACAGTTGTTCAAATGGGAGGAGCTTTGATGAGTCAAGGTGATTTACAGAACCAGAGTGATGTTTATAATGTGGAAGAAGAGACAGAAGATCAGAGTCAGACTAGAGCAGTGGCTACATGTATTGAAGTATCAAGACAACAACAACTTAAGTTGACAATTCAAAAAATTACCAAGCCACAACTGGCTGCAAGAGTCAGATTTAAAGTTCTAAAGTGAGAAGAAGGAATGACTAGAACTTGGTCTTAGCATGGGAAGTCATAGGCCAGATGGAGAGAAGAATAAAAATTGGTATTTTGCAGTAAGAAGATCCATTTATTATTGAGGAAATGACGCTGATGGTTGTGCATCTGGCCGAGATGGTGAAAGAAAGACTTTTTTTCTCTTCTTCCTCTTTCTTTTTCTTCTTTTTGTCTTTTTATTCTCTTCTTTTTATTACTATATTTTAAAGATTATATAAAAGAAAGACACATAGAGGATTGGTTTAAAAAATTTCTTTTTGACTACTTTTAAAAGGTTTTGAGTTATATGGAATTAAAGATTTAGAATAATTGTAAAATTAATAATTTGATATATTGGAATGTTAGGTTATTAACAATGTGTTTGATTTTTAGATTATGCTTAAAAGGTTTTGAGTAATAAGGGGTTAAAGAATTAGAGAAATATTGGAATTAATAATTTGTTAGTATATTTTTATTTTTATGTTTATCAAGGAGGTATAGCGTCGGAAGAAGGAAGATCTATTCAGCATTGAGGAAATGACGTTGATGGTTGTGTATCTGATTGAAATGGTGAAAGAAAGATTTCTTCTTTCTCTTCTTTTTATTATTATATCTTAAAACTATATAAATGAAAGATACATAGTGGAATAAATTAACAGTCTGATATATTGAAATGTTAATTGATTAATAATATGCCTGATTTTTAGATTATGCTTAAAAGGTTCTGAGCAACAAGGAGTTAAAGATTTAGAGAAATTTTGAAATTAATAATTTGTTAGTATATTTTAATTTTATTTTTATTGAATATTATACCCTGTGCTTTTTCTGGGAAGTTGGGGTGGGTGGGTGGGCCCAGAGTATAAATTACAGGGATTTGCCTGTTGTTCCAGTTGAGTTGTTCCAGTTGAGTCAATAAATGCTGTTGTATCTATGCTGGTCTGTTCTTGCCTACTGCAGCCCACTACACAATATTAACAATACAGGTAGTCCTCGATTTAAGAGCACAACTGGGACCAGAATTTCCATTACTAAGCAAGGCAGTTGTTCAGTGAATCACACCCAAACTTTTTTTGCCAGAGCTGTCAAGTGAATCACTATGGTTGTTAAGTAAATCATGCAGTTGTTAAGCAAATTCAGCTTCCCCTACCAACTTTGATTGTAAGTCAAGGACAACTTGTAATAGATTTATGGAAAGTGGTCTTTCCTGGCAGAATCCCTGTGACCTTAACCATGATTATTCCTTACTGTCTTTGAGTCCTCTGCTGCCTCCCTAAAGTTTTGCACTTCATCAAGTAGCGGCTAAATCTAGCACTGACTGATTTATTCCTGCCTAAACTCATTTACTGAGAGAGAGAGAAAGAGAGAGGGAGGGTGGGAGGGAGGGAGGGACGGAGATGGAGACGGAGACAGAGACAGAGAGGGAGGGAGAGAGGGAGGGAGAGAGGGAGGGATGCAGGGAGGGGGAGAGAGAGGGAGAGAGAGAGAGAGAGAGAGAGAGAGAGAGAGAGAGAGAGAGAGAGAGAGAGAGAGAGAGAGAGAGAGAGAGAGAGAGAGAGAGAGAGAGAGAGAGAGATTTCCCTGCCCTCCATATAATCTGATTGGCTTTTGTGGCATCTGAAAGGAGAAAGTGGCTGCTAAGAGAGAGACAATCATATCAGGAAGAGCACATGCTAATGTAATCAGGGGCTCTAAAAGGAAGTGATTTTGACAGATTAGAAATTATAGCTTGGGATGGGATCCCACCCAAGTTGTCAGCCTCTCTTCCGGCAGTAACAGCAGGCTCAGTGAAACTTAAAGATCGTTCTCTCGGCTTGTTGTGTTCTGTCACACCAGCCTGTAACAAAGCTGATGGATTTCTGACAGGAAAACCTAAGAAACAGGAAGCAAAATCTTACCGTTTGGCATCTTAATCTTCGATGCACCAAAGGCAAATTCCTTGTGTGTCCAATCACACTTGGCCAATAAAAATTCTATTCTATTCTATTAAGGATGCAACCTGAATGACGCCGTCGGAAAGACTTGACGGTTTTCCTTCCCCAAATGAAAATTGCAACTCTAATTCAGAGTTCCTCCCCTTCTTTAATTGCTGATTGTTCAAGGACACTTTAATCCTTAAGGATGGCGTTGGCATGCTGACCATGGAACAAAGATATACTAATCCTGATTTTTTTAAGCCCTTCTTTCTAGCCAGGTGCCCATCTCCTGGCAGCAGAGCAGGTCAAAGCTGTGAAGGTAAAATGTGCGCGTACTTATTTTTCCATCTTTCCCTAACTCATTAACAACCCCCTGAGGGAATATAATGACCAGCGGAAAAAGGGCAAAGCAACCCTGAATGAACCAAACAAATGGTGCAGATAGATATTATCCACCAGCAATACTAAAGTAGAGAAGCTCAGCCATTGAGGGCATCTCCTAGGAAACCACTGGATCACATTAAAAGATATTGACGTTAACATAAAGAGAGCTGCATGGCGAACAGCATGAATCTGACAGAATTGAGGATGGCTTTCTAAATTCAATCATTCTGAATCCTAACCCCCCCCCAAAAGTCATCTGTGTATATCTCTCGGCTTAGAGGCTTTCACATTTTGTCACCGTTACGAAACAAGGGATACAAGGTTTAAGTAAATGAAATGCTTTGAAAGGGGAAAGAGCAGAGCTGCTCACCGTAGGCCCAGCGAGAAATAAATATAGATTGGCTGAGACCTGGAGGTCTCTGTTTGGGCCTTGGGTCTGCGCTAGGGATCCCCACATGCACATACTTCTGACACCCCAGGTGTAAAAGCCAGACAGACAGAGTGCTCTCTGGAAGCTGGTGACTAGACAAGCTGAGTGAACCTTCAGTTTGAATTATTCCTTCAAGCTGAATCACCAAACTAATCTGAAGTGTCAGCTGGAATTGGTGCTCTTGAATTGATTTGGCAGGTAATGGACTTTTGTGCATGAGAACACTATAGCCGGGCAAATCCTTGCTTTGACATGTGCAGGAACCTATACAAACCACCTTTTAAAAATAAAATTGCTGCAGCAGCTGCCTCTTGTTCTAAACATCTGTGGAAACCGCTCCCAACTCTCAACATACCAGCAATGGGGTTGCTCACGGTTCGGCCCGGTTCAGCGAACCGGTAGCGGCGGTAGGAGGCTCCGCCCACCCGCCCGGGACACTTCTGCACATGCGCACATGAGTGAGAGGATTTACAACCCACTACAGCACCACACATATGTATCGGTGAAGTGACTGTGGTGTGCTCTGTATCCTCCTGAGCATTTTGAAGGATTTGCAGACTTTTTTAAAAAATTAAACTGAGTTGATGATTCAAATCTCAGCTTTTCAAATCATGAGATTTGATGGCCTAGGACAGGAAGGCTGAGCAGCCCATTTGGGAGCGGTGCGCGCGCGCACACAAGCACGTGTTTGTGATATTAAGCTAGCTTTCCATCTTTGTTTGTTTGTGTGTATGTGTGTCTAGAGAGAGAATGTAGGTGTGTGCAAGTACATACATTTGTAAAATGGTGTATTATGGCTCTAAACATGTGAAAAGAGTGAGAGAATTTCAGGCGATGATGATTTTTAAAGAAAGAGAATGATGGGCCACTGAATATTCCTCCCAAGGTTTGCCACCTCTGATGTACAGAAATTGATTGGTTGATTGGTTGGTTGATTTATTATGTGCCATCAAGTCATTTTCTACTGCTAGCGACCCTATAAGTAGATTTCCATCATGGTGACCGGTTCCTGATCGTTCAAGTTTTTCAATGGTGCACCAATCGTCATTATAACTGAGTCCATCCACCTTGGCTTGTTATTGTAAAAAGCTTGTTATTCACTTTTTGTCTTTCCTTCCATCTTTTCCAGTCTTGCAGCCTTCTCCACAAAACTAGGTGATTGCATAAAGTTGAATCATTTGTGCCTCAAATGAGAACTCTGGGTTGATTTGTTTGAAGATCCATCCATGTGTTTCCTTGGTTGTCCACAGTACTCTTCTTCCTCCCTCCCTCCCTCCCTCTCTCTCTCTCATAATTTTTATTAAAGTTTTTTTTAATTTAAGATGAAAACTTATACAAACTAATATAGGAGTAGCACTTAGACTTATATACCACTCCATAGTGCTTTACAGTCCTCTCTGAACAGTTTACATAGTTCAGCACATTGCCCCCAACAATCTGGGCCCTCATTTTACTGACCTCAGAAAGATGGAAGGCTGAGTCAACCTTGAGTCGGTCAGAATCAAACCTCTGGCAGTGAATAATGAGTTAAACCTGCAGTACTGCATTATAACCACTGTGCCACTATGGCTGTAAAGTAAGATTATAAAGTAAGAAAAGGAAAACAACAACAACAAAACAACAACAACAACAACAATAACAACAACAACTCAAGGAACTGTCTGCAGCAGTACTCTCAGGAGTCTTCTCCAACACCAAACTTCAAAGGTACCAATACTCTTCATTTCCCGCTTCTTTAAAGTCCATATATAGGAATGCAGCTTCTCTTTGTATAATATCCATGTCATTTTCTTGGAAAACCAGACAGAAGTGATTTGCCATTGTCCCAGATGATTTTCTCCCAGTCTACCCCACAACCTTGGGAGAGTCCTGATAGTCTTAGCTATAAAATTAGAATACCTTTGACTAGGTGGCTCAGTGACTAAGACACTGAGCTTGTCGATCAGAAAGGTCGGCAGTTCAGCGGTTCGAATCCATAGTATAGGTCTCCTGCATGAGCAGGGGGTTGGACTAGATGACCTCCAAGGTCCCTTCCAACACTGTTACTGTTACTGTTACTATTACAGAATTAATTATTTCCAACTCTGTTTAATTCCTGGGGCCAACCAAGGTTGGCTATGTTCTGCCACCCAATGGACATTCTCTGATGCAGTATCAGCCCAAAGAAGAGTCCAAGAATTTGGATACCTGCTCTCTACTTTGCAACATGGTAGCTGTTCCTTATTTGGAGTTTTCCAATATAGATGTGTGCCACGATTGCTAAATAAAATATGATTTTTACTCAGGGTTTTTTTTTTATTCATATGGAAATATTCTCTCAAACCCCTTACATAAGAGCTTATTTCTATTCCAATTACACCCTGCCCTTCAAGTCCACTTTAGTTGCTTATTTACATTTTAGAATTACCTACAGCCAAAGGAGGATGAGATTGAGATTAAATCCTTCAAATTTAGAGCCAAGCTCTGCAAATCAAAGTTTGAAGAACTGTTCCTGAGCTGGGAACAATTGATATAAGGAGGGTTTTGTTTTTTTTCCCTAGCAAGTAATTCCTTACCGAGACGTTGATTCTTGTACTTATTATCAAACAGACATATTCAGACATAAGTGCCTGCCTTCCCTCTGTTCATCCTTACTGAGGTTGCTAATAGGCAGACAGCAGCACATGAGACACAAATGGATTTTTGCTGTTTGAGAAGGATTTTGTCTCTGTGTGTCTTCTGAGTGGGGATTGCAGCAGAGGGCATCTTCTCCAAAATATCCCCCCCCCCCAGAAAAAAAAAGGCACTTACAGTAGGTGTCATCATTTGCTGAAGTTCAGGTTGCTTGGTGTAAATGTCAGCCCATTTTGTAGAATATCAGAATGATGAAAGAAACAAAGCCGTCAGATAATAGAAGCACAAAAGGAAGACGGTAAAGTGGACAATCCAGTTGTGCCGTTCTTCTAAATTATAGATGGGTGAAGGGTTGGGATTTATTTTTATTTTTATTATTTTTATTTTTATTTTTTTTATTTATTTATTTTATTTATTTATTTATTTTTATTTTGAAATCAAGTAATTCACTTCTACCAAAACAGACTGACAGCAATCCTCAGACAGTAAACCCGAAGAGGATCTTTAACCGTCAATTTAAGCCGAAATCATTTTTGACGTGCAAAGCTTACTGCGGCATCGTTGTGCGGAATGGAAGCTATTGTAACAGTTTCAAATTATGGGATTAGGGTTTATCGAGTCAGCAGGGAGCTTTTAGAGCTGGGAGAGAAAAGTCAAATTACGGTCAAAAATAGTAAGAAGCAAAATGGCAGGGGGGGGGGGAGAGAAAAGGCAAATAAATGTCAGGTATGCAGTCCTAATGACAGCAAGGGCTATGGCATCAGAGATTCAGCTCAGTCAATGGGCAGGATAGTTTGAACTTAACAAGATCATCCTTGCAAGGTATGATTTGAGCAAGACGATCTTGTGCTCCTACCTCAATGGGGTGAAGACATTTGGCTGCTTATAGCAAGGGACAAATTGCAGCCCAGCTTCCGTTCCACATATAGAAGCTGGCAATTTCAATGCAGGCACTCCTTGACTTCTGACTGTTTAATGACAGTTCAACCTTACAACAATGTTTGAAAACAAAAAGACTTGCAACCCATCCTCAAAGTTATGACCATTGCTCCACTCCTGTGGTCAAAATATGGGCACTTGGCCACTGGCTTGCATTTACTATGGCTGCAGTCATGGGATCACAATTTATGACCTTCCCGGGTGGGCTTCCATCAAGCAAAAATAATTGGGAAAGCTGGGCTTATTGAACAACTGCATGATTCACTGGAACATCTGTAAAAATTACAATGCGCCAGTAATTAGAATACATAGAAAGAAGATTATTAAAGAGAGACCCAACCTAGAATTAAGGAGAAGTTCCCTAACAATGAGAGCAATTAATCAGCGGAACAGCTTACTTTCAGAAGTTGTAGGTGCTCCATCACTGGAGGTTTGCAAGAAGTTGGACAACTATTTGACTGGAATGGTATAGGACACAGGTGTCAAACTCACAGCATCACATTGCCGTCACGTGACATTTCGTGACTTCTTTCCCTTCATGGAGCTGGGGTGGGTGTGGCCTGCGTGTGATGCATCCGCCCACAGGTCAACAGTTTGACATCCCTGGTATAGGATCGCCTGCTCAAGCAGAGGATTGGATTGGACTAAAAGACCTCAAAACCTGTTATTCTATGTTCTATATACCAATAAAGGAGAATATTTGTAGCTCAGGGTTGAAATGAAGGGTCCTTGGTGCTCTCTGAGGTTGCTTGTTTTCTTGCAGGTGTTTCATTACCCTAACTAGATAACATCATCAGTGGTAGTCTAACTAGGTAACATCATCAGTGGTAGTCTAACTAGGTAACATCACCAGTGGTAGTCATCTAGCACTGATGATGTTACCTAGTTAGACTAATGAAACATCTGCAAGAAAACAAGCAAGCTCAGAGACACCAAGGACCCCTTCTATGTTCTATATAGTTGAAAATGTAGTAAAAAAAAAACGAGCAGGTTAAAATATTGAGAAGTTTCCAAATACAAACTGATGAAGTCTTGGCACATACCACGCCAGGTTTAACTGCCGTTGAAAAGAAGAAAGGATAATTGATGTGGCAATACCAGGGGCTAGTAGAATAGAAGAATAGGAGATCATAAAGTATCAAGTTCTGAAAATCGAAGTTGAAAGATTGAGGCATAAATCAGTGATTTCCCATTGATGTGTATATAACAATAATAATATACCGGCATAATATATCATCAACTCTGTTAGTTCTGTTGAAGGTGTGTGTGTGTGTGTGTGTGTGTGTGTGTGTGTGTGTGTGTGTGTGTGTGTGTGTGTGTGTGTGTGCGTGCGAGAGAGAGAGAGAGAGAGAGAGAGAGAGAGAGAGAGAGAGAGGGAGGGAGGGAGGGAGGGAGGGAGGGAGGGAGGGAGGGAGGGAGAGAGAGAGAGAGAGAGAGAGAGAGAGAGAGAGAGAGAAGCTTCCATGGCAAAAGGATTTGCTGGAGATATCACTACTGCCTGGGGGATGCTCAATTGAAGGCTCCTTTCGTGTCCCTGTGAAGATGCCCACCGAAGTGGTATCCATTAATTTACTCATGGTCGTCCACTTTCAAATTACTGGGTTGGCAGGAGCTGGAACATGTAATGAGAGCTCACCTCACCTCAGTCTATTGAGTAAAACCAATGCATGAATTAAACTAATTTAAAATGAATTAAGAATTAAAGTATGGTGAAAAGATTGACTTAGCTGCTCTTCTAAAGGAAGTGTCAAGAGTGTATTGAATTGCTTTGCTTCTTTCAAATCTTAATGCTTTTCGACTTGCCAATGAACTGGGGCAAGGGGCGAGGGAAATGGAATGTCGAGAATGTATGCGGAGATCATGAGAGCATGGAAACCATCAAGGTCACCACTGCAGGTGCTTGAGAAACAGATGGACTCTTCCCATAACAAAAAGAAGTCTCATAATTGGACAATGTTATCACCCGGGGGTGAGGACAAAGGGAAGCTATTGTTTAACTGGGCCAGCATTTATGCAGGAAAACCAGAGCTGGTTTTGTTTCTTCAGTACCAATATGGTGTATCCAATAAAGTTTTACTTTTCGGAATTCAAATCTCCCAAGAGTGTTTCCTTGTTTTGGGTTCACTAGTTGGACAGTTGACAGGAAAAGAGAGTGGGAGTTTCGAAGGAGTTCATGTCCCAACCATGGAGATGACTCTTCTTCATGCCAGATACCAATATGACTATGGGGGCATCTTCAGAAGGACCTTTCTTGTACTTCTTAAGGCTTGAGCAGGTTCACAGTAAGAAAAGTGGCCCTTAGTTAATCAGGATCTAAGCTGCCTCAGGCTTTAAATATCAATAGCGGCACTTCAGATTGAATAAGCAATTCTCAACCAATGCCGATATTTCAGGACATGCACCAAATGTTCCTTGTACCTTCTGCAGATGGCAAACTAGCCCCACGTTTGCAACTTCTGGATATTTTTCAAGAGCAGCCACCTGGAGAACTCATTGCAATTGTAAAGTAAAATATAATATAATTGAGGCATGAATGACAGTCCTCAACTCTAACTGGTTCAGAAACAGTTGAAGTGATGCATTCATCCTAATTGTACAAAAACACTTCTGGGTCACAGTAACATGCCAATCTAGTGGTAATTGTGGATCAAAGTGCACACCTAACATGCAAATCAGCTCTTTTAGGGAGAGGACAATTCCATCCAGATAGAACTTCCATCTGTGAGTCCAGTTTCCTATTTATCAATAGCACCTCCATCACATGTCCATTCAGTTTCAACCAGTTCTCCCTCATACAGTTCATCATTGAATTTAAACAAAATTGAGGTTAGTGGTTGCTTCGTTGGATGTTCACATTTAAGAGCAACAGAGCTGGGTGTGCTCAGTATACAAATCATACTACAATCTCCTCCATTCTTTCATGTAGATGTTGAAAAGGTAACTCTTTATGGGATTTAGGATGTGTCCACTTCTGGGTATAGCATGAGAAAAAAAGAGAGGAACCATTGCAAACTGGTAAGACCAAGGGCCACCACTTCTAGATAATCTAGAACAGTGGTTCCCAAACTTTTTCAGTCCACCGCCCCCTTGGTGCTACAAACTCATCCTCACCGCCCCCCACCCCACCCCCTCAGGTGGGCGTGGTTTAGTGGTCAGGTGACCGGGTGGGCATGGCCAACTTGTAAAATGTGGTGAAACTCACTTAACAACGCTCTTGCTTAGCAACCAAAATGTTAGGCTCAATTGTGGTCATAATTCTTTCTTTCTTTCTTTCTTTCTTTCTTTCTTTCTTTCTTTCTTTCTTTCTTTCTTTCTTTCTTTCTTTCTTTCTTTCTTCCTTTTTCTTTCTTTCTTTCTTTCCTCCCTTCCCCTTCTTTCTTTCTTTTTCTTTCTTTCTGTCTTCCTTCCTTCCTATCATTTTTCTTCCTTCCTTCCTTCCTTCCATCTCTTTCTTTCTTTCTCTTTCTTTCTTTCTTTCTTTCTTCTTTCTTTCTGTCTTCCTTCCTTCCTCCCTCTCTCCCTCTTTCTTTCCTTTTTCTTTCCTTCTTCCCTCCCTTCCCTTCCCTCCTTTCTTTTTGACTGTTTTCCTTCCTTCCTACCATCTTTTTCTTTCTTTCTTTCTGTCTACATTCCTACCTACCATCTTTCTTTCTTTCTTTCTTTTTCTTTCTTTCTTTCCTTTTTCTTTGCTACATCCCTCCCTTCCCTTCCCTCCCTCCTTTCTTTTTCTGTCTGTCTTCCTTCCTTCCTACCATCTTTCTTTCCTTTTTCTTTCCTTCTTCCCTCCTTTCCCTCCTTTCTTTTTCTGTCTGTCTCCCTTCCTTCCTACCATCTTTTTCTTTCTTTCTGTCTTCCTTCCTACCTACCTACCATCTTTCTTTCTTTCTTTCTTTCTTTCTTTCTTTCTTTCTTTTCTTTTCTTTTCTTTTCTTTTCTTTTCTTTCTTTTCTTCCTTCCTTCCTTTTTCTTTCCTTATTCTCTCTCTCTCTCTCTCTCTCTCTCTCTCTCTCTCTCTCTCTCTCTCTCTCTCTCTCTCTCTCTCTCTCTCTCTCTCTCTCTCTCTCTCTCTCTCTCTCTCTATATATATATATATATATATATATATATATATATATATATATATATATATATATATATAATCGCACACACCGTGGGACTACATTGGCTCCTCTGGGCTCTGCCTATGGCAATTTAAAACGTGCTTCTGTCTGCGAGGAAGAGGGGCGTGTTTAAAAAGAGGGGCTGGAGGTGGGTGGGAAATCTATCCCACATTGAGCCACTGGGTGTGTGTGAGTGTGTGTGTGTGTGTGTGTGGCCAAAAACATCCAGGTTTGGAAAACTGGGAGGTTTTGAAACCGGTTCCCCCAAACCTGGTTTGTATTTGGTTGCAAAAACAAACAAACAAACAAACACACAAGCCATTTTGGTTCCTCACCAAGGCTGGCTCAACTGGATGACCAAACAGAGCCTGGAAAGGAAAGGAAACTGCAGAAGTGGTCAATGGAGGGGGTTGGTGGGACAGATGCACATGGGGGAGGGTCTTCTCCCCCTCCCCCCACACTGGCACATTCAAGGGGCTTCCTGGAAATACACCCCCTCCCCCGTGGGAAGCGCTGGCACCCTCCGAATTGCCTTCCTTGGCACAGAGCAGTTCGGAGGACCAAGGCCGGGTGGAGTGGGGAACTCCTGTACCCAGCAGGCACAGCTGGAAATCCCCCTCCTCACCTGGTGGTGTGTCGTGCCTGCCTAAATTGCTATCCATCCAGGGGCAGGGGAAGATGGCATCGCAGGGACGAGCGAGAGCAGTGTGTTAGGTGGGCAGAGGAGGCGAGGCCGAAGGCCACATCGTGAGACGGGCATGCGGAGAGGTTGCTGGGGGGGGCACAGGAGGCTGGGCACCTGGGATCTTCAGTGGGATGGGGAAGGGGGTGGTACTGGGTGTTTGGGGTGCCCCCCACCCCAACCCCCCACCCCAGCCCCTGCCCACCCCTCCACCCAGCCCCTGTCCGCCCCCTCAATCCTGTGTCTTACTGGTTTAACAGCTCCATGTTTCTGTCGGCTGGCCTCTAGGGAAAAAAGCTTGCAAAATACAGAAACTCTTCTCGCTGCGAGTTGTTAATTGCTCACCCTCGCGAGAAGAGTTTCTGTATTTTGCAAGCTTTCCAGGGGTCTCCAACCTTGGCAACTTTAAGACTTGTGGACTTCAACTCCCATAATTCCTCAGCCAGCTTTGCTGGGAGTTGAAGTCCACAAGTCTTAAAGTTGCCAAGGTTGGAGACCAGTGCAAAGAGACCAGACGACAGATACACGGAGCTGTTAAAAGTCCAGTAAGATGCCCGTCTCGCGGCCCGCCCAGTCCCCGCCGGGAAAAGAGTGGCGGGAAAAGCGGTGAGCGGGCAATTGGGTGGACATGGGTGGCAGCACGGGGACCGGACCGGCGAACCACCTACCGCCCCCCCCTGGACCCTCTCACCGCCCCCCTGTCTCCACCCTTACCTCTCACCGCCCCCCTAAGGGTTCCCACCGCCCCCTGGGGGGCGGTACCGCCCACTTTGGGAACCACTGATCTAGAAGGATGTCATCAGTTAATGGTGTGAAAACCCAAAAGGAATCTAGAAGAACTACCAGGGTCACTCTCTCCCTAACCACAAACAACAAAAAAAGGTCTCATTATCATGTCTCATCTTAATGGATTGGATCTGATATTCCTCTTCCTCCTTCTTTTCCTTCTTTTTCACTACAGCATCTTTCCCAGGGGCGTGTTCCACTTACCTTTTGCTACCGGTGCACATCGTGATGTTTTGCACATGTGTGCTTGCTACACTCACACGCATGCGCACATCCCACTGCACGATTCTACTTCCGTGCATGCGCGGAAGGAAATTTGAAGCCGAAACACAGCTGAGAAGCCATCCAAACCAGGAAAAAAACGCTGATTCTACTTCCACGCCTGGGCAGAAGGACATTTCAAGCCGGAAAAAGATGGCGGCGTGCACGGACCGGGAAAGACAGCACCGGAGCTGTCATGTCTAAATTGCATCATCAGTGGGCTGCTACTGGAGCAGCAGCACCGGACCGCACCGGTAGGAACCCAGCCCTGATCTTTCCCCAATGTTACTGGTAAAATACAGAGAGAGGGGGGGAGGGAGGCAGAGAGAGGGAGGGAGAGAGGGAGAGAGGGAGGGAGGGAGAGAGAGAGAGAGAGAGAGAGAGAGAGAGAGAGAGAGAGAGAGAGAGAGAGAGAGATGTGCTGCACTTCTTAATACATCTAAGCAAAGCATGCTCCCTCGGAACAATAAAAGAGTGTAAAAATCCTGCAGCGTGCTAATAAATTCACAGAAAATGCTAGCCACCTCCCGAAATTAAGTAAGTTGGATAAACAGTTCAGCACTCAAGAATTCCCAAACAATAACTAGAAAAAGTCTAAGCTTCTATTGTTATTCCAGTCTGTGAAAGATTGAAGATGCCCCAATTCACTTCCCACCCTTAAAAAAATGACACATGACAATCAGAATGTCTTAAAGTTAGGTCTGAGTGGCAGGGAAGAGGGAGGGGGGAAGGATTCAATGCAGGCTTGGGGAGGGGAAGCAGCTGATAGACCAGAGCACAAGCTGTGTTGAATGTCCAGGGAATGCCTGGTGTGCTTTTCTATAGCTTTTCAAAATACATCTTGACATATTACTCTCCAAATCCACTCTTTGATCAGCCCTCTCTGGAGCTTGTACTGAAGAGCTTTAAGAAATGGATTCTCCATACTCTCACACGGCCCTCTGCTTTGTGTACCTGCACTGCATAATATACTTGCTTCTCCATTATCCAGCCTCCAAATGGAATACCTGATGTGCATCCATTTTGATTAATTAAACATCCCATCAACAGAATCGGGATTCTTGCATTTAGGCTAAATTTGCTTAGTAGCCTTGTCACAGAACTGCATCAGTATACCATCTGCTTAATATCTAAGATGGATGATGTTGTTGTTGGAATGCAGAATATAGTCATCATGTCACTTCCCCGCATTAATTTATTTTAAACGTTTTCGCTCCTGCCTGACTAAATTGGAATTATGCAAAAAAAGCCTCAGAAATTAAGGCCTCATTTATATGTTGCCTTCCAGTTCTGTCTCTGATTGTGTTATCAGAAGATGGGTTGCTGTGAAGTTCTGCCATGAACCTCAACCAAAGATCATGTGATGGCCTGGCTCCGTGATGGCGAACCTATGGCATGGGTGCCACAAGTGGCACACGGAGCCATATCGGTGGGCACGCGAGCTCAGGTCTGGCACGCATGTGCGCACCGGCCTGCTGATTTTCGGGCCTTCTGGGCCCACTGGGAGTCAGGAAACAGGCTGTTTCCAGCCTCCAGAGGGGGTGGGGAAGGCCGTTTTCACCCTTCCCAGGCTCCTAGAAAGGCTCTGGAGCCTGGAGAGCGCGAAAAATGGGCGTGCCATTGCATGCTAGGAGTGGGGGGGTCATGCGCGCATGCGCGGGGGTGCATGGAATTATGGGTGTGGGCACGCACAGACGTGATCCCCCGCATTCACCCCCCCCCTTTTGGCACGCGAACCAAAAAAGGTTCGCCATCACTGGCCTGGCTAGTCCCCATTTTAATACAATAAACAATTAAAATGAACCAAGAAAACGGAAACCAGGGATAGGCTGGAAGGTGAATTGTAAGGATACTCAGCCAAGTAACCTTGACACAATGAGGAGGAAGCACAGCTCATTCCCTTCAATATAGCCTCCCCCTTCTATGGGTCATTATGTCAGAAGACACCTGTTACGCATGGCCTCTTATATGCATGGAGCTCCTTCACAAAGAAGACCATATGGACAATGGACAACCATTGAGTTAGTGCCTTTCTTCATACTTATCAAAGGATTAATAGGGGCATGTCCACCAAGTATGATAGAATCAATTGCCTCATAGGACAATCATAATATGTTTTATTAATTAATTTTATTTTTTCAAGAGAAAATGTTACTATACTTAGCCAAGGTCACATGTCAAACAAGTAAGGAAGTACTTAGAGGTAAATGGCAACCCATTTGATTTATGTAATAAATTGTCTATGGGGTCTAACTATTGGTACTTCCTGTATGGAGACTAGCTGGTGTACATGATTACCTCAGCAACTTCTCCTCCAGCACTAAAAGAAGAACCTCAGTGTGATATGGTTGTTAAGGGATCAGAGTAGAACTGGGGAAACTTGGGTTCAAGTCCACCCTCATCCACGCAAGCTTATTGGATGACTTTAAGCCAAGTCTGCCCTCTTAGCTTAAGCTACTAGGGCAGTGATGGCGAACCTTTTTTTCCTCGGGTGCCGAAATAGTGCGTGCACGCGCTATCGCACGCATGTGCGTGCCCACACCCATAATTCAAAGCTCCCTACTCGCCCTACCCCCCTGCGCATGCGTGCTCGACCCTCCCCCACTCCCCCATTTCCCAACTTCCAGTGGGCCCAGTAGGCCCGTTTTTTGCCCTCCCCAGGCTCCAGATGCTTTCTTGGAGTTTGGGGAGGGCGAAAATGCTCACCCCACCACCCCGGAGGCCCTCTGGAGGCTGAAATCGCCCTCCCAGAGCCTCCGCGCGAGCCAAAAATCAGCTGGCGGGCACGCACATGCGCGCTGGAGCTGAGCTAGGGCAACGGCTCGTGTGCCGGCAGATATGGCTCTGCATGCCACCTGTGGCACCCATGCCATAGGTTCGCCATCACTGTACTAGGGGTTGTTGTGGGGCAAGTTGGAGGAAGGAATGCTATATACTGCCTTAAGCTCCAGAAGGGGGAAAAACAGGATATAAATTCAATCAATAAGTGTTAAGAGGTGGCTTTGATTATACAGTCTCTCTCTTGACTCTGTTCAAGTTCAAACTTCCACAGAGTTCAGACTTCTGCTCTGCAGAAAATATATAGCATGAAGCAATGTCTTCAGTTTTCAAGACCAGTGAGAGGAAGAGATCTTTATCCAGGAGACAGGTGGAGAATGAAGAGATGGGCTTTCCTCTCTTCTGTGTTTGAGTCTTAATTGAAATAATCCTGTTTAGAAAATATTTAGAAGAAAAACAGTTGTAGTTGCATGCCGCCTACTCAGCCTGGTGTATAAAAACCCCAGTGCAGTGATCCAGATTCAAAAGATGGGGGGGAGAACACAAGTCAAACCTGTTGGCAATTCCTCACGAAGCTGCGACTTTTCCAGGTTCGTGCACAATCCAGGAACCAAGGAATTTGAATTAAAGATATGCTGACAGCCCAGGAAAGATATCTAGCTGCCTGAAGGCAGTGCTGTCAGTTGAGATGTGCATGCTGGCATATGCTGGATCACCTTTCCCCCTTCGAATCCAGTTCACTGCACAGCCCTAAAGGGTCATTTGACGCCAAGGGAATCATACCAGCAACCAGAGATTTGAAATTAATCAAAGGTGGCCTCTGAGTATACCCAATACCTTTCTTCCTGATATTTTTCACCTTAAAGATGGATGCTAGAACAAAGCCCCCCTCTGTTTTAAACCTGACTCCTGGTGATTTCAAGGATACATCCCTGCAGTTTTCTTGGTATCAGCCTGGAAGTATCTTGTCATTGCTCCTTTGGAGAGTCTTCTTCTTCTTCCATCTTCTGTTAGCTTCCAAATCCAACAAAATCAGCCAGATCAGCCTGCCCCTAACCAGATCTAGATGATATGGAGCAGGGGCGGGTTGCTCACTTACCGATACCAGTGTGCTGAGCGCGCATCTCCACGTTTTGGGTGCGCACACACTTGCTACATGCGTGTGCCCCTTCGCACGATTTTGCTTCTGCGCATGCGCGGAAGCAAAAACTCACCGAAATCTCGCGAGGGGACACACGTGCGCATGAGATTTCAGCACGATTTTGCTTCCACGCATGCATGGAAGCAAAATCTCATTGAAATCTCGCGTGCGCATCCCCTCAGGAGATTTCGGCACGATTTTGCTTCCGTGCATGCTCAGAAGCAAAAAAGCCCAAAAATTCTCACAAAAAAATGGCAATGCACGCGACGGACCGGTGGAGAAAGTACCGGAGCGGTCGCGTGCAAATTGCGCAATTGGCCACTCCCTACCGGAGCTATGCACCGGACAGCTCCGGTAGGAACCCACCACTGATATGGAGGATGTATATGTGCTTACATCTCTTATCAGTATGAGGCAGAAAAAATTAGCCAGAAATGTCCAAGGCTCCTTCCAAATCAAAGGAAATCTCTTCTTGCTTTTACAAAACAACTTAGCCTATTTAGTAATTCATGAGAAACCTGCACTGCCAGAGCTGTGGAAGGATATCTTTCAGTACAGAAAGCCAAACACAGAAAGTTCTTTTTGTCCAATTCAACAAAATAAAGTATATTATCAACTGTAAATAAAAAAACATGTTGCTCTTTAGCTGTAACTACTGGCCTTCTACTCCAGTGTTGTGACAGAGTGGTATGATTATAGAGAGTAACTCTCTCAGTCGGCATCAGAGAAATTCAGCATCGGCACCAACTAGATTAACTCCTTTGAAACTTCACTTCTTTTCTAAAAAGCAAAACGCACAGCTCTTTTCTCACACCACAAAGATGTGATAGCAAGAACAGTAGTAATGAGAGGCACTTAATAATGCAACTCAATTATTAGAATGTTTCTAGGTGGATCTTTAGTAGCAAAAGAGAATTCCTGTTTTGAACAAGGAGGTAGACTAAATGCTCCAAGTGGCTTCCTCCAACTCTATGAGCTGATGAGTCTGTTCAGAAACTTTAAAAGGTTGCTGGTCCCAAGGAACCTGGTCTCAAATTCTAGTGTTTTTACCATGTTCTGGAAGCAATTGCTTCCTTAGACTTGGAGGAAATGTCATTTGAGCCCCATTGTAGACCAAACTGAGAAAACAAACTCTACATGAAGGCTAAAACTATTGATAATGACTAGAATAGAATAGAATAGAATAGAATAGAATAGAATAGAATAGAATAGAATAGAATAGAATAGAATAGAATAGAATAGAATAGAATAGAATAGAATAGAATTCTTTATTGGCCAAGTGTGATTGGACACACAAGGAATTTGTCTTTGGTGCATATGCTCTCAGTGTACTAACAGAATCTAACAAGTTTGACTGTCCTTTATCCCCACTACAACCACCACATACACTCATGTGAATTAGAAAGGATTTTTCCCGAATCTTCTGCAAATAATTTCTTTTTGTTTAGGACTTAATTCATGTTTCTTCCTCGTTGCTTTGATAACATATCTGACCTGTCTTTGTCTTCCATATTCTCCTTGTAACCTATTGTCTCAGATTACAAGATCTGGATTATGATGTCTTAGAAAAAGAGATTAAAAGCCCTCCAAATTCCTTATTAATGCTGGTTTTTTGGGCTAAAACTGTCTTCACTAAACTTTCTGTGCAGACACTTTGAGTTTTTCAGTGTCTTCCATTTTCTTTTCTCACTGGAGTTGTTTGGAGTTGTCCTTTTATGAGAATTTCCACTCATTTGGTTATCATTTCCCAGTTAGTTTTTTCGGCAAGGATGTCTACATTTCTATGTTCTAAGTTTTAACTTCTGGGTTATTGAAGTTCAAGACACCTTTATCTATATTCAGCCTTAGTCCTTCTTAAAATGAAGAAGTTCAGCATTCCACTTTTCCATTATTCTGTTATTTCCACTTCTTCATATAACTTTTCCCAGCTGTTTAGTATCAGTTCAGGGAAATCTGATTCCCTTGTTCCTTTCTTGACTTTTTAAAGAAAAAGTTGTCAAGTTGTCAAGTCAGGAATTTTCTGTAAAGGTCTTGACTGGCTCCCATCTGATAGCAGGTGAATTAAAGTCACCTATCACTATTACTGCATGCCTCTTTGAAAGATCTACTGTACATTTTAATTTTGGAAAGCATCTTTCACACTTTATTGTTTGGCACTAAAAGCAGCACTGCTTTCCCCCACCCACTTATTCCATCCAAATGTTCTCCATTACATTGGCACTCTGCTGTAGCACTGGGAAAGGACCAGTAGTTACAGCCTATCATGAAATCCCATTCCACTTACAAATTTGGAAAGTATGAATTAGTGATTATCAGACTATGTGCTATGAAAAACATGTGCATGGGGTTCTATTAAACCACTGTATGGATACGCCCAATGGTGCCATCTCTTTGACATATTAGTCAGGCTGTGCAGTGTAACATAATTGATTTTTCTTTTCTTTTTCACCTGTTATGTGTGTAGACTTCAATATCATGTCTGACAAGTGCTAGCAGTGTTCCTATCTGCCACAAAGAAGAGGGGACCAACCTATTCCCCAAAGCACCTGAAGGCAGGACAAGAAGCAATGGATGGAAATTAATCAAGGAGAGAACCAACTTAGAACTAAGGAGAAATTTCCTGATAGTGAGAACAATTAGTGGAATCACTTACTTCCAGAAGTTGTGGGTGCTTCAACATTGGAGGTTTTTAAGAGGAAATTGGACAACCATTTGTCTGAAATGATATAGGGTTTCCTGCCTGAGCAAGAGGCTGGGCTAAAAGACCTCCAAGGTCCCTTCCAACTCTGTTATTCTGTTATTCTGGTCCCAAGTTCCTACAAAATACAGTCCCAGCTATGACTGACTGGGCAAAGAGAGATTAAGCCACCATACTGATTGAGATAGCAGAGAAGGTCTGCTCATGAATGTGAGAACCAATTGGGAAAAGAAGCACAGAGCTTTACATCATCTTCATTATCATCCAACTATATCAAGAATCAAACATTTGGACAGATATATTATACAGTATATTGGAAAAAAGATAAAACATCCTTACCCTAGTGCCAACCAAATATATACAATCTATTATTTATTGACTCTATGTTTGAAAAACCACTCTATTTACATCTACCAAGAGCGGAAGAAGTCTGAAGCATTTTATCAGCTTTCTCTCCCGCCATTCAGGGATGCTGTATGTGTGTGTGTGTGTGTGTGTGTGTGTGTGTGTGTGTGTGTGTGTGTGTGTGTGTGTGTGTCCCACTCACAATATTAGCAAATAGAAGTTCCATTAGTTATCTGTTCAGAGCTCTGATGAGAAACTATTCTATTCACTGATCATTATTGACACCCTGACATTTGTCACTGTCTTTCACAGCAGTTAAGTCTTTTTTTTTATCTGCAAATGTCAATGTTTCATTTATTCATGAAAAAGGGTCACATTCCCAAAATAGCGTACTCATTTCTGTTGGTATTAACGTTTGTTGGAAATGTATTGAACCTCCTTTTTTCATTCAAAGTAGTAAACTTTTTGCAAACTTCATCACTGATAATATGATTAGGGTTCATCGCTCAGTGAGCAGGATGTTTAGACAGAATTTGGCATTTTTGTCCTTCCTATTGAGTCCTTCCCAAGAATGATGATGATGATGATGATGATGATGATGATGATGATGATGATGATGATGATGATGATGATGATTTCTGAAGTTTTTACCTCTGAATAGCGGCCTTAAGTTTTCTTTTGAGATGGAAAATATCAGAACATAAAGAAAAAAAATCAGTTCTGGCTTTTTTAAAAAAGAAAAGAAAAAAAGCTGTTTATCCTTTAAGCTTCTATATCCAACTTTATCAATACTCAGTGTATTGGGTGAGCTGCACAGTCTCTTTAATTTGGCTTCTTAGAAACTTACCCAACCAAACTGTGTTTGACTGTGTTTCAAAAAGCTCTTTATGTGGGTTTCTGATTGATATCTTCAAGCACATCAGTTTGAGTAATCTCAGGTAATTTCAAGGCCATTTGCAAAGAGTGACTAATCTCTAAAGCAATCCTTTGTGAGATAAAAGTAGGGAGATATATATATATAATCCCTGCATTAATCAAATGCCCCAATGTTGGCCCTGGGAACTATTTCTTTTCTAAGCCCAGTCCAATCTACCGGCTTATGATTTACAATGATGTGCATTGTCGGTACTGCCAAGAGTGACCTGTCTTCTTGTTCTTCTGCAAATATTCAAGAGAATGAGGAGCTGACTAATTTACCATTAGGGTTAGAGCTGCCAGATTCACATGCTTTATGGAACAACTCGCCACAGCCAACTTGCCATGGCCAACTCAATGTGGCACAATTCGCCATGGGACAAGAGTTACACTAACATCAAAGAAACGGTGGAATAGAATCATGAAATAAAGGATGGCAAAGGAGGGACCAAATGAAATGTGAGTGACAAAAATTAAAATAATGTTTTAATTATTTTAAACAATTAAATGGAATTGTTGAATTGTCCTGCAGTGAGTTGTCCTATGGCAAATTGGTTGGCCATAGTGAGTTGTTCCACAGCGAGTTAGCTGTGGCGAATGGGCCGTGGCAAGTTGACTGTGGCGAGTTGTTCCATTCCACCCAAAATATTCTTCCAGAATATAAAATTATCCTAGTGTTTCTTTCTCTTTCTTTTCTCTCCCACTTCTGTTTCCGTGTCAGTTCTTATATTATGTGGAATTAATTAATTAATGCATTTGTTATAATTTATAATAAGAGAAGGGAGAACTGTCATTAATTTAGCATGAAATTGCAAGGAAAAGTAACTTGAGGAACATCAATTGACTCAAACATAAAATCACTCTCTTTATCACAATAAAAATTAAACGATCCTTCACATATTTGATGGCAGCATCTATGTACATACACTGAACAGAAAAGCAAAAATCTCCTTTGTGTTTAGGTATTATGTGCACCATAAGATTTGTCTAAGAGTCCAATTAACAGGTCAAAATGTCAAAAATGTCCACATCAACTTAGACTGATTCTGAATCATCCCTATTTGGACCATTCCTACTAAAATTCCTACGTATTAAATGGGCATAATTTTCAACAAAATAGCATGAACTCTACTATGAAGTATAGCCAGGTTAAGAAACTGCCAGCATTCAGTTTGAAGTTCATCAATCTTTCTTAGTACATGCAGGGTCCAGCTGATCTTTGCTGATCTTAGATAGTAAGCAGAAATAGGTCTGGTGAGTAGTTTTATGAGGGACCACCAATGAATTTCAGGCTGTGAGCTAGACTGGAAAAAGTTGAAAAAACACTCCAGAAGAGGACAATGGCAAATCATTTTCTTTCCTACCAAGAAATCTACAAAGGTGTCAATAAAGTCAGCAAAAGTGAAGCTGATGTTCACAAGAAGCTGATGTCATTGAAGTCACCAGAAGTTAAAACTTGATTCAAGGGAATTTTACTTTTTCGGCAGAGTTGACCCACTTCTGTAGTAATAGGATTTACTTAAACATTGGCATTATCTTTATATACTAGCTCATGATATATAAAGGAATGAAAGGAAATATAAAGCTACTGTACAGCAATCTGGCCTCAATGACCCATGAACTAGTTACCTCCCAAACAAATTACTATAAAGTGCTTGACATGGGGATGCTTCTGAAGGAAACGTAGGAAGTACAGGTCTACATTCTAGGTCTAGAATGTGTCCAAGAGGTTCCTTTCTGGTGTTCCTCACTGGGAGCACAGGAACTGTGTTTTCCTTAGTTGCACAAGCTTCATGTGGCCTTCCAAGCTACATTTCAGGTGTTCATTAATTATAAATGACTAATGTGTTCATAGATAGAATCAAGGAAGGCTTGTCCCTTATGCCATCCGCCAGGAGCATCATTCATTCTCTATGGATCAGTCCTGAGTGCCACTTTGAATGAAGACCAGGTAGAAACAACTGGCGCTCCAGCCTTCTCGCCGATGACAACAACTTTGTTGACTTCTTCAGCTATTTTAAAAGAAATCTAAAGATTTATTTGGAATGCATAAGCAAACTATTTCCCATTTAATCTTTATATATTTTATTACTTTATATAAAAGATGGTTTGCTTTCATCTGTATTTTGTTTGCCTCATTAATGGTTTCATTATTTTATTGATGCTGTTTGAACTGTTACTTAGATTTCAGATTAACAGAGTTGGAAGGGACCTTGTAGGTCATCTAGTCCAACCCCCTGCTCAAGCAGGAGACCCTACACCATTTCTGACAAATTGCAGTTTAATCTCTTCTTGAAAGTCTCAAGTGATGAGGTTCCCACAACTTCCGAGGGCAAGCTGCTCCATTGGTTGATTGTTTTCACTGTCAGAAAGTTCCTCCTTGTTTCTAGGTTGAATCTCTCCTTGTTCAATTTCCATCCATTATTCCTTGTCTGTCCTTCAGGTGCTTTGGAGAATAGCTTGACCCCCTCCTCTCTGTGGCAGCCCCTCAAATATTGGAACACTGCTATCATGTCTCCCCTGGTCCTTCTCTTCGCTAGACTGTCCATGCCCAGTTCCCGCAACCGCTCTTCATATGTTTTAGTCTCCAGTCCCCTGATCATCCTGGTTGCTCTCCTCTGCAATTTTTCTAGAGTTTCAATATCTTTTTTATAGTGTGGTGACCAAAACTGGATGCAATACTCCAGGTGTGGTCTAACTAAGGCTTTATAGAGTGATATTAGTACCTCCCTTGATCTAGATTGTATATCTCTGTTAATGCAACTTAGGATTGTGTTGGCTTTTTTGGCTGCCGCTACACACTGCTGGCTCATGTTTAGCTGGTTGTCCACTAGAACTCCAAGATCCCTCTCACAGTCACTGCTATTAAGCCTGGTTTCACCCAGTTTATATGTATACTTTTGCAGTTTTTTACCTATGTGTAGGACTTTACTTTTTTCTACATTGAATTTCATTTTGTTTGATAGGGCCCAGCACTCAAGTCTGTTAAGATCCGTCTGGATTTTGAGCCTATCTTCTAGGGTGTTAGCTATTCCTGCCAATTTAGTGTCATCTGCAAATTTGGTAAGTTCCCCTTCTATTCCTTCATCTAAGTCGTTTATAAAGATATTGAAGAGTACTGGGCCTAAGACGGAGCCTTGTGATACCCCACTGCTTACTTCTCTCCATGTGGACTTAGACCCATTAAGGACTACTTGTTGAGTATGGTTTGCCAGCCAGTTGTGGATCCATCTGGTAGTGAGGTTGTCTATCCCACTTGATGTAGTCTATGTAGTTGTTTATTGTTACATGGTGAACCCCTGTTGGCTTTGTCAGGAGTATATGGGGATAAAATTGACCAAAAATAAATAAGCAAGGAAGTAAACTATTGATGCATCTGGCTTAACTATAATCCATATTGATGGCAGTAAGAGAGAGGTATTTTTTCCAATCATACCTGTAGATGTTTGCAAGGAACATCAGATCTTCAATCATAGCAAAGTCTCAGGGAAGAGAGAGGGGGGGAGAGGGGGGAGAGGCAGGCCATATCCCATTTTAATTGGACCAAAGTTCCTGCATTGATGAAGGGTTGTATCCAACAGTTTATAAAAATCACATTATTAAGCAACCCCAAAGAGATAGCAAAACATCAACTTCAGTACAATGGCAACAATCCTTCTGTAGAGGATCACTATAGTCAAGCTATCATCCCAAAGGGATTGCACAGACATATCAAAGCCATTACCCAATGACAGAACATTTAATGCAAATAATTCCTCATGTAATAAATAAATCTCTGTTCTGATCCCCCTGGGACAATTAAAAATTCAAAGAAGCCATCTGGCTATTACTTAGTCATTTGCCTATTAAGCAATTGGATGCCCTCCTGCTAATGTGTCACTTGTGACAGTGTTTAGTACATCAGGGGATTAAAGGTTGTCTCAAATGTCACGTCTAAATCCAGCTGATCAACAGAACAGCTTTTCTTGCTCAAAGCTAGCAATTTCATAATTGATATCAAACGTACAAAATCATTCAAGGAAAAAAGAAAAATAGGGTGAGGTAGGACTTGTTTGAGCTTTCTTGGTGTCAGATTTCAAAGCTGACAATACAAATTGTTTTATAACGTGATAACACAATATTGCAATCATTTCCATAAAAATAAAAAAGAATTAACATCAGAGTTAGGTAAGCAGGTAGACATGTAGATAGACTAAATTAGATAGATAGATGATAAATAATAGATGATAGCTAGATGATATAGATGATAACTAGATGATAGATAGATAGATAGATAGATAGATAGATAGATAGATAGATAGATAGATAGATAGATAGATAGATAGATAGATAGATAGATAAAATTATTTGTTTGTTTGTTTGTTTGTTTGTTTGTTTGTTTGTTTGTTTGTTTGTTTGTTTGTTTGTTTGTTTGTTTGTTTGTTTATTAATCGTTCTTATAGCCCGCCCAACTCCTGCGGGACTCAAATAGATAGATAGATAGATAGATAGATAGATAGATAGATAGATAGATAGATAGATAGATAGATAGATAGATAGATAGATAGATAGATAGATAGATAGATAGATAGATAGATAGATAGATAGATAGATAGATAGATAGATAGATATTTTAAAAGTTACAGTGTGTGTGTGTGTGTGTGTGTGTGTGTGTGTGTGTGTGCATTATGTATATGTATATTCCTTCCTTCCTTTTGAATTCTGCATATTTATACTGGCATTCTCCAAATTGGCTACCATCTGCATAAACCAGCAAAATCCTAGAGTCACTTAGGTGAAAATGGTGGTATAAAAATGTGATGAATAAATACAGTTATCTTGCTGGTTGGAGGATTTGGGGAGTTAAAGTTCACATATTTGAATATTTGGGAGTTCAAATCCACATATCCAGGTTAGGGAAAGCTGACCAATACAAACCACCCCATTTGAATCTTTTTTTATGTATCAACTTGTCCTCTTTCTTATATTCAGCATATAACACCCCAACAGCTTTTTTATGAAATGTGACTATTTTTTCCTTGGGATATAAATGCCAATTTTGCCATGGTACTGCTAGATGTTTCCCCACATAGACATCTTCACCAAGTTACCAGGCTGCATGCACCATTCCAAAAGCAGCCATCTCCTTCCCACCATATTTCTGCTAATTTATATTCTAATTATATTCATTTAGGCATGAAGGCTTTACATGGTTGTGCACAAGAGAGAAGGGCGGGGTAGTAGCACAGAAGGCAGACACAAATGTCAAGGATTGCTAAGCTGGAGAAGCAGAGAGCCACATAAATGTAATTTTAGCTCTAAATTAAAGAGACAGAAGGAGACTAAAAATGCTTATTTGCACTAAGCCAGTTATACAACACTCTTGTACAGCAGAGAAAAATGTGGGGTTTTTTTAATGAAATAAACAAAAATTATTTGGAGACAAAATTATTTTTACTGGAAGAATCTGAGAGTCATTTGCTAAAATGCATAAAAAGGCACCATTATCAGCAAGTGTAATTAATTTGGGCTTCATTCTTTCCTTTTTTTAAAGGATTGAGACCAGGGGTGGGTTCTGAGTTACCTCACTGCCGGTTCGCTTCCTCACGCACTGCGTGGGCACGTGGGCACACCACATGCGCAGTGCCAAAAACCCTGCTTCTGCGCATGCGCAGAAGCAAAAAAACAGCTTCTACGTGTGCACAGAAGCGAAAAACAAGATGGCGGCGCCTACAGCGCCACCAAGAGAGCTGGTTCGGGGGCGTGGCCAGCCGGCCATCGCTGCTGGTTCAGCAAGCAGAGGGAAATTCCCGCTACCGGTTCTATAGAACCAGTCCAAACCGGCAGGAACCCACCTCTGATCGAGACAAATAAACTTCAAGGATTCTCGAAATAATTAAATAAACTGATAAACTAAGACCAGAAATGCTTGATGTAAGAAATGAAAAATTGTGGAAAAAAACAGACAACTAACATCTTTACAAAGGAGGAGAAGGAGAAGGAGAAGACTGGACTTAAAATAAAGTAATATTAATGCTGGGATTAAGTCTGCCTTGCCATGCTTCTATGGTTTGGGGTTTTTTCCTGAAAAAGTGGCTTCGGGTTGTTATTATTCTTGCTCCTGTGTTGCTTTATCTTACCTTGAGATTCCCACACCACCAAAATAAATTCCTTTTTTATTTCATACTTGGAGTCCAAAGCTGGTGTTTTTTCCTGAAATATTTTTTCCTATCCTTTTGAAGCCTCCCTGACTTCACTTCCCACTGTCTCCACTCCATCCCATATGTAAGGTGACCAGATGTCCCGATTTTGGCGGGACACACCCGCTTTTTCACCATTTGTCCCGCGTCCCGCCCGCCTTCTAAAAAGTCCCGATTTTTTCAAAGTTTGCCCGACTAGGGCATTCTTTCAAAAAATCGGCCTGAAAGGCAGCAGGCCTCTCAGCTCGGGCCGGCCGTGGGCGGCATTGGCGGCGGGCGGGCGTCCCGCGTTGTTGACTCCTCCGGCGGCGGCTGGAAGCTGGGGGGAGGGGGAAGGGAGGCTGCTCCTCCTCTCCTTCCCCCGCCCCATCCCTAGCCCCGCCCTCGGAGGCGCCGCTGCTGTTGGGAGGGGTGAGGGACGAGGAGCCGTCGCCGCTTTGAGTTTACGAGCGGCGCAAACAGCCCTTCCTCGTCCCCCTCCCCTTTCTTCCCCCCGTCGCCTCGCTGCCGCCGTTGCCCTGGGGCCGGGCGGGCGACCGGGAGACCACGGCGCTTGGATGCTTGGAGCAGGTAAGCTGCCGGCTGCCTCCTTTCCCCGTCTCCCGCCTCCCGTTCGTTGCTTGCCAGCCCGGCCGAAGGGAAGGCGGGAGGCGAGGAAAGGCCTCCCGAAAGGAGGGGAGGCTTCGGGAGCCCGCCTCCCTTTTGGCAGGCCTTTCCTCGCCTCCCGCCTTCCCTTTGGCCGGGCTGGCAAGCAACGAACGGGAGGCGGGAGACGGGGAAAGGAGGCAGCTTACCTGTCGCGAGCTGCAGACATCCAAGCGCCCTCCCGCTTCCCCCCTCCCCCCCACCTCACCTGGACGCCGACATTTGCTGTTTTGCCCTCTGCGCATGCGCAGCGTTCTGCGCATGCGCAGAGGGCAAAACAAATGGCGGCGCCCAGGCGGCCCCCCCCGTCCCGCTTAAAAAAAAATATCTGGTCACTTTACCCATATGGGAAGAGTAACATCATGACAACCAGCCTTGGGATTAAGCTGAAGTAGGGAAAGGCAGAGTGATTTTAGGCCCCTAAATCCCATATATTATGGAGTGTGAAAACCAGAACATTCACTACAACTTTTATTCAAGGGAATTTAAGAACACTACTTGCTGCCCACTGAAGTTGTCTTCTCCCTTGAAACAAGGATGAATCTTAGTTTAACAAATGGGATGAAAATTGATAGCAAAATGCAGAATTCAAAGTGTTTAGTACAACATTTCCTACCATGGAACCCTCCAGAATTTGTATCGGATTTTACTCCAAAATTCCTAGCCAGCAGGTCTAGTGTGACTTTTTGTTATTGTTGTTGCCTTCAAGTCATTGCTGATTCATGATGATTGCTGGACTAGGCCTTGCAGTTCCTTGGCAGAAATACAAAAGGAGTGTGCTTTTGCCTGTTACCCAGGGTCGTGAGAGAGAGGCTAGCCCAGGGGTCAGCAACCCGTGGCTCTGGAGCCGCATGTGGCTCTTTCATCCCTCTGCTGCGGCTCCCTGTCGCCAGTCGGCACCACAATTTTGAGAGGAGCTTCCGGTTAGGGTGGGGGGAAGCAGGGCGTGCCAGGAGGAGACTCTATGGCAAGGGGCGGGTTTTCCGGTCAGCTCCACAATTGATAGGGCTTTCGGTTAGGACAGGTAGAGGAAAAAGGATGCCGTGCTAAGAGGAGACTCTATTGTGGTGAAACCGGACTTCCAGTCAGCTCCAGAATTGAACGGGGGGCTTCCAGTTAGGACCTTTGTAGCTCTTTGAGTGTTTAAGGTTGCCGACCCCTGGGCTAGCCCAAGATCACCCAAGTGACTTTGTGCCTCTGGAGAAGTGGGTGGGACTAGAACTCACATTCTCCCAGTTTCTAGTCTGGTACCTTAACCACTACACCAAACTGGTTCTCAGTGTGATATAAACATTCTTGAGATTTTTGCCAAGAATCAGAATACAACCTGGCAGCCGGCAATTTGGTCCTGGTCTATTAGCCTTCTGATCATTTGACACACACACCCCAACATCATAGCACCTTTGTGCAGTGCACAACTTGCACACCTTCATGTGGCTGCCATGCACCCTCAGTTATTAGAGAACAGCAAAATATTTAAAATATATGATTGTGTTTCCCCCAAATTGAAAAAAGTGATCTGAACATTCTAGTGCTCTGAAAATTCTAATTTGTTGACAAATTTGGTGTTTGCCTTCCTGCAGTCCTCAGAATGCCCATACGATTTCCAAAGTTCTTGATGGCTCTGGGTGAGCTTCAGAATTCATTTATTTATTCATTAAATTTCTATAGCTGCCCATCTCAATCAATGACTCTGGGCAGCTTAGAATGTAGGCAAATGTAATATATATATATACCTATTTTCTACCTAGTTCGGGAAATCTATCTTGATGACTATCTTCATTCCAACAGACTAGAGAATTTAGAAATTAACTCTGAAGCATTTTAACTCTTCCAATTAAGGAAATAAAAATATATCTACTTTTCCCACTTTGGCTCGTTTGTCTGCTTTGAAAAAATACAAATTACCCACTGTATGCTTAGCAAGTTGCAGGCCTACTGACTCTTCCTCAGGGAGAAATGGAGCTATCTGATCATCCTATCTGAGGCCTAAATGATTGAAAGGAAACTAATGCAGCCTGAAAAATATAGAGCCACATTCTAACCATCTGCAAATGTACCAACCTTTTTTTTTTTTTTGGTATTTTACATTCTGCTTAAATTTCTTCGCTTCTGCTGGCTAATCTGACTTTGTGAGTACCTTCCCTGTTCCATCATTTCTTTTCTCCTGGCATCAAGGAAATAGCTGTACTCTTTTGATCCATTTTTTTTAAAAAACAGCAGAGCTTTTTTCTTTTTCTGCTTTATCTGCCTGCTCAGTATGTGAAAAACCAAGATAGATGGTAATGTTCAACAAATAACCTTGCTTCAGCCTCTCCATTTTATGCTGCACTCTGCCCCTTCTCTGAGTCTTAACACATTTGGGAAAAATTCTGTATGTTCAGCAGTTTTAATTATATTCCACTCCTTGACTTGGGAACAAGGGGTCAGTTTAAAATAATTGGATGAGATTAATTTATCTAAATGATTTTCATTAATCTGAACAGAACCGGGCTGACTCATATTTGCACGCTGGACTGATTAGTTCTATTTGCAGAGTCAAAGACAGCTTGAGATAATCTTGTAGCTGGGTTATTACGGAAGCCCTGGACATGTACCGAAGTGGGTATATGTGCACATTGGTTTTAAGAAACAAATGAACTTGACAGTTGAGACATTTCCTAAGTAAATACGGCCCTTGGAGACTTTCAGATCTCTCGAGTTACGGGTTATCTTGGCTTCAGTCCTTCCAAATGAGCTTGTGTAATCATTCGCTAAGTTTGCTGAGACACTTTAGAATATTGGTGTATGTAAACTGTGCTGTATAATTAACAGCAAACATTAAAAAGGATGTCGATAGAAAGAACCCACGAGAACCTTCTCCCCCACCCATGTATGGTTGGCCCCCACCCTGTTGCTTTTCCTAAAGGCCCTAAAAACATTATTTTGACAACAGGCCTGGGGACCACGAACGGAGGCAAAGCTAATCAGGTGCCTGATTGTATTCCGTTGTTACTGCCTGCCATGGGGGTGGAGGGGGTTGTGGATCTTTATTATATGGTAGATTTTTTTTTAACATTTTGTAAACTGTCCAGAGTCACCTATATGTGAGTTGGGTGGCTATATGGGTATGTTTAATAAATAAATAATATAATAAACTACTGTATTTTTCACACTATAAGACGCAGCGGATCATAAGACGCACATTAGCTTTAGAGGAGGAAAACAAGAGAGAGAAAATCTCCCAGCATACATCTGGTATTCATTTGGCTAGCGTCCTTGCAGCAAACAGCAAACAGCCTGGTCAGCTTCAGCACGTTATTGCAGCCCCAGCACGTGGCTTGTTAGGGCTCTGCTCCGTTACGCCCACCACCGGTCAACTGAGCTGAGTTGCTGCTGCCACTGGGGAACGCCGGAGCCTTCACTGCCGAGCAGCTGATTGGCGGTTGGATCAGCCTCCCGGAATACCACCAATCAGCTGTTCTAGGCAGCGGGGGGGGAGTGTATTTTATAGTGTGAAAAATGCAGTATGTGCCATAGATTAGATATGCTTAATAAATAAATAATATAATAAACTATGTACCATAGATTAGATTGGACAACCTGATTCCCCTGGGCCATATGTAGCCTCTGAACTCCCTTTTTTTTTACAGCCCACACAAAGTAGTCCTTGAACCGTTAGGAAAAAAAGAAACATGATTTTCTACTTTGGGGATGAATATGTTGAAAATAACTAAAACCAGGCATGTGATGAGGTGACAGTCAGAGGGATGACCCAATATTGAGCAGATATAATCCAGAACCATAGCATGCTCTTTCCTCCTGCTTTCTGAGCTATGTATAGTTATGCCAATTGATGATATTCTTATTGACTTTAGATGGGATTGCACTGTTGGAGTTCATAAGGAAGGCAGGGCAGGTGGCCGACTTCTTAAGTAAACTGCCTAAATTCACACTTCTGGTTAAAGAACCGATGTGTCCAGCGAGAGTAACTCTATTTGAAGTTTCTGACTTTGGAGATGTTCCATTTGTTTGATCTATACCTCACAAAGTGCAAATTTGATATTGTTTCCTCCTATTCGGAAAGCCTCATCACACATACACAGTCAGCATAAGATGAAGTAATAGCTTTCAACGCTGTTTCTATTATAAGAATTTCGACATCAGCCCAAATTACCTGTCATCAGCTGTTCAAGTCTTTTTCCCATTACTGACAAAACAAATGAACAGCTGTTTGCCTCACGAAGCGGGTGCATTGAAAGAGAGCGAAAGAGAAATGCTAATAACAAAAAAAGAGAGGCAGGATGTGGCAGCCAAAACTAAAAAGCTGAGGAGGAGAAGAAGAAGGAGAAAGTGAATTTTGGGGAGAAATGCCAAGCTTTCTCTTGAGAAATCGATGGAAGTTCCTCGTTGACTTTCCGTATGGAAACAATTTAGTCCTCCATCAGTGTTTTTAGGAGACGCCGGATGCAGTCTCTGTGGCTAAAGAAGTGACATGACACAGGAGTGCGGGATCAGTGGGAGGAGGACACAGGGCAATGGTCTCTCTCTCTTCCTCTCATTGTGATTTCACCAGGGAGGAGGGAGTCAAAAGAGCTCCTTGCCAACAGTAATGCAAAAGGTGCTAAAAGTAAAGGTAAAGATTTCTGCAGCTGTCCAGTCGTGTCTGGTTCTAGGGGGGGTGCTCATCTCCGTTTCTTAGCTGAGGGAGCATTGTCCAGAGACACTTCTGTGGTCATGTGGCCAGCATGACTGTAAGCCAAAGTGCATAGAAAGCTGTTACCTTCCCACTGAAGTGGTATCTACTAATGTACTTGCATTTGCATGCTTTTGAACTGCTAGATGGGCAGGAGCTGAGGCAAGGACGGGAGTTCACCCCATTACATGACGCTCAGGTCTCAAACCAGGGCTGTCAGCTTTCCAGATGACCATCTGAGTGTCTTTAACCACTGAGCTATGGCGATCCCAAAATTGTTAAAGGTAGAGGGAAACAAAGGGACATTGAAGGCACTGCCTTTGAATATATT
This sequence comes from Diadophis punctatus similis, assembly GCA_023053685.1. Lineage (NCBI taxonomy): Eukaryota > Metazoa > Chordata > Lepidosauria > Squamata > Dipsadidae > Diadophis > Diadophis punctatus. The sequence continues at coordinate 1,044,387 of JALIGW010000034.1, forward strand.
CAAATCAGAAACAAGGAATACTGTATTAACTTTTCTGCAAAGGAAAAGGTGCAACCTCAATACCGATTTGCAGCTGCCGCTCACCACTTCTTATCCTTTCTTTTTAATCTGCTGACTCCATAAGCCTTGGTTAATTTCTTTTCGGCACACAGGTGCATCTCTTCCCCCCACCCCCCACCCCTGTGAGTTAATCCTGGTGCTCCGACTCTCAGTCAGAGCTTACTCTTCTTGCAAAGCAGGTTTGTCACTTCCAGCAAAGGAAGGAAGGAGGGGTTGGTCTCTTTAATAGCTGTCCAAATAAGCCTTTTAAGATGTCATTTAGAACAACACCAACACAAAAGTATGTTATTGATCCATTGCCATCAGGGGAGTTTCTGCTTCTTCCCCCACTATTGTTCACTGAGATGGAAGCACTGACATTGATAATTTAAAAATGGACTTTCCAATCTGATTTTAGCCCAGACAACTGAAATATCCAAAAGAATACACTTCCGACTATACTATTGGCGAGATCTCTATTTATTTATTTATTTATTTATTTATTTATTTATTTATTTATTTATTTATTTATTTATTTATTTATTTATTTATTTATTTATTTATTTATTTATTTACTTACTTACTTACTTACTTACCTACCTACCTACCTACCTACCTACCTATCCATTCACTCACTCACTCACTCACTTACTCACTTACTTACTGATTAAATTTGTTTTGAGGCCCATGTCACCACATGCATTCCAAATCGGTGGCATTCCAAATATTGCTTACAAATAAGCCCTGGTGGCGCAGTGGTTAAAGTGCAGTACTGCAAGCAATCTCTGCCCACAGCCTGGGGTTTGATCCTGATGGGCTCAAGTTTGCCTCAGCTTTCCATCATTCCGAGGTCAGCAAAATGAGGAACCAGATTGGGCAATATGCTGACATTGTAAACTGCCCAGAGAGTGCTGTAAAGCACTGTGGGGCAGTATATAAGTCTAAGTGCTATTGCTATTACTGCAACAAAGATTTCTCATATTCGGTCCTGCTGGTTAGAGCTGATGGAATCTGAAGTTGAGCAACATTGGGAAGGAACAGCTACTTGTATGATCTAATACAGGGATTGTATCAGCAAAAAACAGGGTTTCTGGGTCAATCCTGCGATTGATTAGCATTTTGAATGAACTCCTGTGACTAACTCTTGTTTAGACAAGCTACCTTTTCCTAATTAATGGCTCAATGAAAGGAACACCATTGTGTCTGGACTCTGGGAGACAGTCCCAGCTGCTTGGGCTCATCACAGCAGGTTGGGAAAGGACCCCTGGTGATGTAAGTCATTAATGGGGACAATTCTAATAAACACTGTCTTGTTTATTTCAGTCCTGATGCCTCCTTTAATGTCCTCCTGGTTTGGTACCCATCTTGCAAGTTCTAAATCTCATGTTAACATGTTAGACTAGAGCTTCAGGAACAGCTCAATCTTGTGCTGAATCACTTCATTGGGGAATCAGATTTGACCTCCTGACTGTGTTTGGCTTGTTAAAACAAGGCTTTGTTTCTTACTGATTACTATGAGGGGATACAAACAGTTGCCAATTTTCAATCACAGGAGAGATGGAGTGATTTGTTATCTTGGGGGCATGGGGGAGAGAACAGGGATTATTTGAAAATCAGTGGAAAGCATAGGCATAGACTAAAAGCCATGGTGGTTTTAAAATGTCCATTTTGCACAAATGATATTAATCCAGGGGTGAAATTCAGCAGGTTCTGACAGGTTCTGGAGAATCGGTAGTAGAAATTTTGAGTAGTTCAGAGAATCAGCAAATACCACCTCTGGCTGGCCCCAGAGTGGGGTGGGAATGGAGATTTTGCAGTATCCTTCCCCTGCCACGCCCACCAAGCCATGCCCACCAAGCCACTCCCACAGAACCGGTAAGGAAAATTTTTGAATTTCACCCCTGGAATGATCATATTTCCTTTTCCCACCTCTTTCCTTTATTTTGATGTTAAACAAAAATATCAAGCCTGAAGTTCATTACTCAAATGTTGTACTTAATGAAAAGAGTTTATTAAATGAGTCCTTTCATTAGGGCAATACTTTTGGCATCAGCCAGACTCCCTGCCCACATGATCTCTATCTGGTTTTAGATTATAATTCAGCCTAGAAATAGTGAGGGACTAGCAGGCTGTAGAGTATCGTTGCCAAGCATAATATCTATTTCCAATAGTGTCCTGACCCCACGTAGCTCTTGGAGGTCTTTTAAAAAAATAAAATAAAATAATGCATGTCTGTGCCTCATTGCTTAGGTTGAAAAGAATGCCCATTGCTCGGAAAAGTAAGCTGAAGTGGGAGAGAACATCCTGGCAGGAAAAGGAGACGGTGGGGAACAGCTTCACCAGTTGGCCTTTCGGTAAATGGCGATCATGTGAGGAACTATTACTATGGCAACCATCTTGTGTTAGTGAGAAACTTGTTTTTCAAACTGGAAGTAGGCCAACAGAACAAGGGCCCTGGATTTTCCTGGAGAAATATAGTGAGTAGTACAATTTTTGCCTATTTCAAGTTTTAATGTTTTGTGAGTGTTTGGTGTCAACCCTGATAAGGACATTATCCTGTCAGAGATGAAGAAGCTTCTTGAATGAGAAGCGGGACATCTTCAAAGAAAAAACAAGAAAGTCCTTGAAAAAGCAAGGGGTTTCCGCTACCGGTTCTCTGAACTACTCAAAATTTCAACTACCGGTTCTCTGGTCAGAACCTGCTGAAACCCACCTCTGATAGAATAGAATACTTTATTTGGCCAAGTGTGATTGGACACACAAGGTATTCATCTCCAGTGCAGAAATACATGCAGAGTAACAGAATCATCATCATCACCACCAATCATCATACCAAGAAGAGTGGGGGGGGGAGAAGATAATAAGAAGGATAAATTATAATATTACAGCCATACTACATGGGTAAACATACATATATATTAGACAGTGCTGTGAGAATGAGGTGTTCAGCAGATTGATGGCATGATGGAAAAAACTGTCCCTGAGTATAGTTGTTTTGCCTGTTGCTTTATTCCTTAGAAATGAGATTTAGGACTGCAAATTTAGGCAATGAGCAATTGTTTTAATGGCAAATAATTTTCCTTACTGAATAAATTGTTGTTCCATGATACCTAAGTGACATAGAGCAGTTCCCAATATTCTATACCTACAGGGCCCTATATTGTGTTGGCTAAGAAGTCTGGGTGATTATTAACATTCTTAAAGTCAGATTATTTGGGGAAGGTTGATATAAGCAGATTTCCTAAATAGATGAGGATCCTCACTTTATTATTTTCTGAGAAAGTCAGGATGCTGGCCATGAGCCAAAATGAAGCCAAACGAGTGACAGTTTGAAAAGTTATCTTAGTATGTTCTAGGGACTCTCAGAATGAATCAGAATTTTTTAAAAAAATTGAGTGGGGGAAAACCAAACCAAAACACAAACTCAAAACAGGCCAATGAGAGCTGTACCTGCACTGTTTCCAGAGAATGTTGAGTATTATTTGGAAAACGAAAAGCAAATACAGAGGAGCAGGGAGAGAAAGGAGTAAAATGCCCTCCATTATCTAATCTTATGTCATACAGATACACACATTCCAAATATATCCATGGTATAACAATATAATTTCATTAACTTCCTTGATGTCATACTTTTAGCAGCCTTTTCAAACTGAATGCCAAATACACTTATCAGAAATCTCACAAAATTCCCAAATCATGGAAGATTTTAGCAATTTAACCTTGCCTAAATAATTGGAGATTTTTGAGTTCTTAAAAAACATCTTTTTTAAAAAATCCTTTGAAAAACTCCAAAGCCAACAGGAAAAACTGGGCAACCCACTTGCAAGGGTTCTGTCGAAGTCTCATAAATATACTACAGTTTCACAGATTTGCTGATACTGAAAGATGTTGATTATTACTTTTTTATTATTACTTAAATTCTAAGGATGATATTTTTGGTATCACAGTGGGCATAGATGACATGTTGCCTTCTCTTGGCTTAGCAGCTATTCCGATGCTATGCTATGTGATTCCTTAAAAATTAGGGATAGAAGACATCTTGCCATGATATAGATCAGTGCTCCCCAACCTTTTGTCACTCTCGGCACACCATAGCCTCTCCCAAAATTCCACGGCACACCACATACAAAAATTGGATAAAAAACAAATATAATCTTCAAAATATCATTTTGAAGAGTATAATAGTATAGGAATGTCAAACTGGGCATAACAGAATTACTTGATTTATTATTTTATTTGATAATTAGGTAGGTCAGTGGTGGCCAACCTTAATGATGCTGTCTTTTATAACTCAAGCTGCCCAAGGCAGCCCAGAGCAGGCGAGTCAATCCAGCAAGTGAGGAGGCATCAGCAAGAGGCGGAGCTTGGTGATAAGGAAGTTTGCTGGCTTAAGAAGCAGACATCCCTGTCGCCCTCCCTTTCGGCTCCGCCTCTTGCCGACGCCTTCCTCACTCGCGCCCTGCCAAGCCTCAAATCAAGCCAGCCCTAGCACAAGATATGTGAGACTGCTTTCCAGGCTGTATGTGAAGCTGAAGAGCCTTACCGGTAGTTTGGGAGAAAGAAAGTTTTTTGCTGCTTCTGCTTTTGAATGCACTGAAGGAAAGCAGCAAAAAACTTTCTTTCTTTCTCCCAGACTACCGGTAAGGCTCTTCGGCTTCCACAAACAGAAGCAGCAGGGAGGAGGACTCATGCCACACCCCACCACGTTCCCCTGCCAAGCCTCAAATCAAGCCAGCCCGCGACTGGAGCTACCGGGAAAAGTCCCAGGTAGGACGCACGCCCCATCCCGCCTGCCAGTCCTGCCCCCCCTGCCCTGCCAACCCCCAGCGCGAGACGCGTGTCCTACCTGGGACTTTTCCCGGTAGCTCCAGTTGCGTTCCTTGCTACCATAATAGCGTCCAGAGCAGAGCAGCCCCTTCCAAAAGATAACATCTCGCGAGACGTTATCTTTTGGAAGGGGCCGCTCTGCTCTGGAAGCTATTAGCAAGGAACGCAACTGGAGCTACCGGGAAAAGTCCCAGGTAGGACGCGCGCCCCGTCCAGCCCGCCAGTCCTGCCCCACCCGTCCTGCAAACCCCCAGCGCGAGACGCGTGTCCTACCTGGGACATGCCCTGGTACCTCCTCCTTGCGTTCCTCACTGTTGTGTCCAGGGCCAGCAGGCTTAATGACCAGACCTGCCTCTCCCGCCCGCGTCTTGCTGTCTTTTAAAACTCAAGCCGAGGTGGCTTGAGTTTTAAAAGACAGCAAGTCACGCGGGCGGGAGAGGCGTCAGCCATTGGATGATTACAATGCACCACTTGCAATCATCCAATGCACCACATTTGGCGCATGCACCACGGTTTGGCCACCCCTGAATGACGTGAGCTTTTGCCGTGGCACACTTGGCATGGCCTCACGGCACACCAGTATGCCGCGGCACACTGGTTGGGGAGCACTGATATAGATGATAGCATTGGAAGGCTACCATCTGAATTTCCCTATCAAAATGCAGTTCACTACTATGCTACCAAAATAGTTTTCTTTAAAAAAAGTAACTATGCAAAAAATGTATAATGGAAGGATACATTTTTTAAAAGGAGAAAAATAAGAGTATTTATAAAGAAGGGCTTATATTAAGATAATGTGTGAAAGGGAAATGTTTATAAAAGGAATTTGGGGAATTTATATTAGAAGCTATATACATAAGGGAGATAATATGATTATGTAATGAATACAGATTAAAGTTGTATATTTTAACAACATGCATACACAAGATGCTCATTTTAAGGAAAGTTGCATACAGATGCAGATTTTTTTTTAAAAAGACCCTTTCAAAAAATATTAAAAGCAATCAATAAACTAGAATACTGCCTTACATAAGAAGAACAGAAGAGACCAGATTGACACAGCTTAAAATTTACCACTCAGGGTAAAGTCCTGTTGAATTGAGTGGAAACTACATGTAGAAACACTCTGAGATAGCTTCATCTTTCCATTTATCTAGGAATAAAGTCGATTGAACTCAATGGCCCTATTACATGTGTGGGCATGAATAGACATACTCTTCTAGAAAACCCTTGCAATAATATGCTTTTCAATTCCTTGATTAAAACTCCATTATCTTCAGTGCATAGAGAAAAAGTGTTTTGCTAATTAGCATGACCTCTGTTACCCAATAATGATTATTCCAGATAACAATGCCTGTGTGTGGGAAGTGAAAGATAAACTCAAAGCGGAGACGATGAATGCCCGTGGTGAGATTCTGAAAGTATTGAAATGATAACATTCCAGGTCACCTAATGGAGCTCAAAATTCAGTCTTTCATAGTTTAGTTCATAATATTTCAGGAACAGAGTCGAAGGGGGGAGAAAAATCATTTTTGGAATAAAAATAATAAAAAGGCAGCTGTGAAAATAGATGTTATTCTCAGTATTTTATGGAAAGTTTATCAAGACATATCAAATTGCATATATACATATACATGTATATATGTATATGTATATATGCAATGTATACACACAAACATATAAACACACACACACACACACACATACACACATACATATACATACATACACACACACACACACATATATATATGTATGTATGCATGTATATATATAAAGAATTGTCCTAAAATGCGAGTTCCAGGTATAGTTATAGATGAAGAATCAATAGACATCATGATCTCAGGAATGTTTTAAAAAAATTAAATGGGGATTTTACACTCTGATGATGTTTTAAACAATATGTATGTATATGTATATGTATAAACAAAACAAAAATGTTACACACACATTATATATATATATATATATATATATATATATATATATATATATATATATATATATATATATATATATATATATATATATATATATATATGTATGTATATATATATATATATATATATATATATATATATATATATATATATATATATATATATATATATATATATATATATATATATATATATATATATATATAATGTGTGTGTAACATTTTTGCTGATAAATGAAAATAAAGGGAAACTATTATAGATCTATTTCGAGCTATTTTGCTCTCGTCAGATAGCCATACCCTTAGTGGGAATTGAACCTGGGCAGTCTGCTTGTATGGCAGAAGTTTAACCTCTAGGCCACAAGGTTCTCTTCCCTATCAGCTCTTCACCAGGAAAGGGTTATATATGTTTATTCTGTTGAGTCATATATATAGCCTCCAGACCATTTTTAAAGCCACCTCTATGTATAATGCCTTGCAATTGTTAAAATGGAAGGTCTTCAGGATGTGTATTGTCTGTTTGTGCCTCCAGCTAGCTAGAGAATTTGGGCCCAGGTAATGACACCTTTCTCAATTGGGTTTTCATAGGATCCATCAGTGAGTCAGATTTAGGGTGCCTTCCTTCCTTCCTTCCTTCCTTCCTTCCTTCCTTCCTTCCTTCCTTCCTTCCTTCCTTCCTGTTCCTTTTTTGGTAATATGAATTGGCACAATTCTGAAGTGCATAGATGTAATTTGTCACTGTTGTTTATGTTTAAATAAATACATCAACAAAAATGCTTAAAAACAAGGAGCATAGAGTCCAGAAGAGCCCTATTCCACGAAGCAAATAAAAATAAAAACCGACCAATTTATGTCAATAACCATTATTCTCCAAACGGTACAAAAGTGTTCTTGCAAATAGGATCAAAGGACCTTAAGAGATCTGAGAGATTCTTCAAGGTGTTTTCTTGCCCACTCCTCTCTTTCCTATTGGGGAACCAAAGCAGCTATTGCTCCAAATTCAGGACTGTAACGATACTGAAATGGATCAAGAAAGCGCATTTTATCAAATGTCCCAAAAGCTGATTGGCAATCATTCATGCAAGAATCCTGGCCGGGACTGAGATTGTTAATGTTTGCTGAGTGATTACAGATTACCTGCAATCCTCCATGGCAGTAATCCAGGAAACGTTAACCACTTCACTTGGGGAAATCAACTGTTTTAAAGTCACCGATTTGAAGAATCTAAATAAAAACCTAAAGACAATGTTAATACAGTGTGCATGTGTGTGTGTGCATATTTTTAAAGTATCAATTTTAGTGTTTCTTACAAGCACTGTGGAAGTCATTCTTGTGGCATCTTTAAAAGCAACAACTTTATTGCAGAATAAGTGATTGGGGCTTATTTTGAGCCTTCTATTCAACCCCATACGATGCAGTGGTTTCTTGTCTGCCAAGCCTTCTATCCCACCATATCTACTAGCTTTAAAGTGTCAAAAGAATAGTTTGTGTATTGCAGTAAGAAACTAACACAGCTACCCCTCTGGAATGAAATTATCAAGAAATTTGCATGAAAGCCCTCTGTTTCTAATTACAAAGGCATCAGTGGAGCTGGCTGACAAAATGCTAATATAATGAGGACATTTATTACAAAACTTGGGAAGGTGGAGCAGGGATCAGTGTTACTGTAAGGCTGCTGTGACAGTTTATAGATGACAACAAGCAATGTGCCAGCCGTTTACAAAGCAGTTGTTAAAAGTGCCATGGTGGAAGAAGCCTCCATTGCTTTCCAAATCTCTTTTCGGAGCAGTCGTCCATATATAATCATTCTGAAAAAGACATCTATCACAGTAATAAAGCTAAACTTTTTTGCTAAAGTCGGTAGCAGTCTCTGGGGGAAAAAAGTGGGGCTTATTAAATGCTTTTCAGATTAGACAACAGGCAAAAGATAGGAGCGAAATAAAACTGGGAACGTGACAGATATAGCAGAAAATTCACAATGCTCCCTCTTACAAAGCAAAGATCTTTTTTTAAAAAACCATGCATATACATAGCATGTCATTAAAGACTTGATAACACTGGTAGCATCACATTATTCTTAACTTGCCTGAAAATTTAACCAAGTCTTGATGTGAATCTCAAGTACGCAAATGTCTTGGTTTCTTTCTTGTGTATTTTCCTTTGTCCTTTGGTTTCAAAACTGTCTGCACTAGGCTCCATAATACAATATCAGAGGGAATAGTTATGGCCAGGTTCTCCTCTCTATATTCCAGTTATTACCTCTTCAAATTCATATGAAAATATAGATGATGAATATGTAACATGTCCTATGAAAAAAATTGGGTGAATGATGGTTGTAAAGATGAGCAGACCTTAAACAATACCCTTTCTTTTGTACTAAAACCTAAGAATATCCAAAAGGTTCCTTGAAATATTTACAGTATTCCAAATGCAGGAGAAACCTATATTCCATGATGTCTAAACTTCTTCAACACCCCGCCCCCGTCTATATACAACTAAAACTCTCGTGTCCGTCTGTTTGTAACCTTCAGTTAGATGGACAGTGTGTCATAGGGCTACCATTGTTGAACCAAGGTACCTCAAATTTATAGAATGCTGAACCCATTATTTCCAAAGGAATGCATTTGGGAAAGTTGTAGCCACTTCAGCATTGCTGTGGCCAGGTGATCATAATTTCCATTGCTCCCTGACAGCTTCCCACAAGTCAGTGGGGAGTTGGCTGGAAGTGGAAGCTTGATCTGATTGCTGACACACTCTGCTAGCTTCCCACAAACTAAGTCCTTGCTTGTGGATTCCCCAGAACTTCTGTGCTCATGTGGCACTAGTCACTTGTGCAACCCCCACTCAGCTTTCCTGACCTGTGCTGCACACTTGCATACCCTCCCTTTCCTGTGCAGCACTTCTTGCACACCCCCCACACATTCCAGTGGTGAAATCTAAAAAATTTTCCCTGCCGGTTCTGTGGGATTGGCTTATTTTGTGGGCGTGACTTGGTGATCCTGTGACTCATTGGGCGTGCTTGGTGGTTAGGTGACCAGGTGGGTGTGGCCAACTTCTAAAATGTGGTGAAACTCACTTAACAACACTCTTGCTTGGCGACCAAAATTTTGGGCTCAATTGTGGTCATAAGTTTTCTTTCTTTCTTTCTTTTATTCTTTTATTCTTTCTTTCTTTCTTTCTTTCTTTCTTTCTTTCTTTCTTTCTTTCTTTCTTTCCTTTCTTTCTTTCTTTCTCTCCTTTCCTGTCCTTTCCTTTCCCTTCCTTCTTTCCTTTCCTTTCCTTTCCCCTCCTTCCCTTCTCCTCCTTTCCTCCTCCTTTCCTTTCCTTTGCTTTCCCCTCCTTTCCTTTCCTTTCCTCTCCTTTCCTTTCCTTTCTCCTCCTTTCCTTTCCTTTCCCATCCTTTCCTTTCCTTCTTTCCTTTCCTCCTTTCTTGTCCTTTCTTCTTTCTATCTTTCTCTTTCCTTCTTTCTCTTTCTTTCTTTCTTTCTTTCCCTTTCTTTCTCTTTTTCTTTCTTTCTCTCTCTTTTTCTCTCTCTCCTTTCCTCTTTCTTCCTCTTTTTTCTTTCTTTCTTTCTTTCTCTCTCTCTCTCTCTCTCTCTCTCTCTCTCTCTCTCTCTCTCTCTCTCTCTCTCTCTCTCTCTCTCTCTCTCTCTCTCTCTCTCTCTCACACACACACACACACACACACACACACACACACACAAACACACACACACTTGGTCTGGGCACATAGACAGAGCCCTTCCCAGGGAGTTCTCCTGCCCAGCAGCAGCAGCGGTGGCAGTGGTGGGGGCAGAGCTTGCCTGTGCTCTCCGCCATCCCCAGAACTGTGCCACGCCGGGGAGTTCCCTATCATGGGCTGGCATGTGCTGGCATGTCCCGGGACACCACTCCATTTATGGTTCTAGTCTTCTAGCAAGATGGACTGACTCCCCGACTGACCTCAAAACAACAATGCGGGGAGAGGCATGGCTTCAGAAGGCAGCTGTAAGCGGCAACTCAGGCGCTTCCCTAACAAGACACTGTCGCCGCACCGCTCACAAGGCAGTTTGGCGCAGCAGAGCTCTCTGCCCACTTGGCCGGCTGTCAATCATTCTCCCCTCCCAGCCACTCACTCACCCACCCACCCATTCACCTCGTGGCAGGGCAGGTGGGTGGGCTGGAACTCCTGTGCACTCGTGGGAGAGAAGAATGAGGGCAAAAGGAAAAGAAAGGGGGGGAGAGAGGGGGGGAAGAGAGATGATGTAGCTATTTAGCTGCCTTTTTTTAGCACTGCGATCCATTTGAGTGGGAACATGATACACATGCACGCCCCACACCGACCCGCATTCAAACAAAGCCTCTTCTGTCTCCACCAAGGGCCGCCTGCTTCCGAAGTCTCCTCCACCCCCACCTCACCAGGAGACAGTGTGCTTGACAGCGATCCCTCTCCCCAAAGTGTCCAGCAGCTTTTTGGTCTGAAAAGAGGGCAAAGAGCATGGCGACTGGCTAACCCAGCTCTGCCCCTCTCAAACCCAGAGCAGCAGCAGCTGCATCTCCACCAAGGGCCGCCTGCCCACCCACTGGCTGGGCCGGGCTGGACGCCGACCTCGGAAGGCAAGCAGGCATGGGGGACTGCTGGGAAGACTGCTAGCTCCCTTCCCCATGGCCGGCCTGCCCCGACATGCTTTCCTGCCTTTCACATGGCCTTCCACTTGCCTGCCTTCACAAGCTAGCCATGGGGACACCGGAAAGGCCACATGGAAGGCAGGAAAGCATGTCGGGGCTGCAGGGAAGGGAGTAGGCTGCTACCTCCCTTCCCTGCCACCCCGACATGCTTTCCTGCCTTCCACGTGGCCTTCCACTTGCCTGCTCCACAAGCTGGCCATGGGGACACCGGGAAGGCTGCATGGAAGGCAGGAAAGCATGTCAGGGCTGCAGGCC